>JAQYXR010001102.1:0-42054 GCA_030545055.2 Neoaliturus tenellus | reverse complement strand
TAGTGTATTTCTGATGTAATTTTCTTGCATTTAAATTATTGATTATATCAACAAATTTCTTGAGGATATTTGGATTTTATATGTGCTTTTATTTAGTCAAACAAAAGGATTTGAAAATCAAAGATGTGTAGGGATTTAGGTTAAGGTATTGGTACTGGTGGTTAGGTTAAGTTAGTTTTATTTTGTGTATCCGAATTTTTTAGCTTAGGGAATGGCCATTCTATATGCTGTAATTTATTTTCTCTGAATTGAATCATTTGCTGTTTCATTTGTCATTTGTGCAAACCAAGTGTTGGGATTAAAACAAGACAGTCACTGTATACATTTCTTGCTTATTTAACCTGGTCCAACCATCACCCCTGAGGGTGAGGCATCTTTATTTGTCATTGTACAAATAACGATCCCTTGTTTTGTAACTAACGTTACAATATCTGCGCCACTCTGCTAATTTTGGTTAAAAGATCAAATAAAATTTTCCTTGCTTTTGAAAGTTGGACCAGGTAGGGGTTTTGTTAGTTTTTAAAGGGTTTTTCTTATTTGGTGAGTGTTGTCTTGGTGTTACGAATCGGCACTAAAATGGCGTTCAATCCAGATTTGCTTTTGAAGGATGAGTTAGCTTACGAGTTAGCCGTCAGGGGGCTGACTTTTGAAAAGTTAGATGTTATGACCATGAGGCAGAACATTAGAAAGGCCATATCCGAAAATATTGAATCGAAGGTTGAAAATCTTTCTGACACATTTAAATTTAGTGACGAGATTAGTCGGTGTTACCGGAAATTTGAGGAATTCCATGGGATTGTAGAGGGGCTGGAAACTGAAAATTCCAGAACCGTTTTGAAACGATATCAAGCACGTGTTGAACATTTGTTACGACGGTTGAGTTTTCTTTCAATGATGGACCGAACAGGCGAGAGTAAGCAGAATCTCAAAGCTTTTGATGTACTAACGAGTAAATGTCCGGGGGTACTACAAGTTATTAATAATAAGATAGTAACCGTAGAATCATGCATGCAGAGTAGTAAGGGAACGCCTGCATCCACGCCCTTAGAGACTGGTAGCAAAACTTTTCCCGAGGATAGCAGCAGTGAACAGGTAAAGTCGCATGCTTCTGAAAGACCACCTAGCCTACCGATTAAGCCTGTCGACATCACAGGTAACCCGCAGGAAGAGGGAGGAGAACAGAAGTCTACAGGTAACGCAAATGTTCCAAATCAATTTCCACTTTTGCCAAGTGATAATAGGCTATCAGGTTTCCAGCAAGCTCCAGGTATCTTTTATGTAAATCCGAATGATGATGGTCAGAATTTGAGTAGATTAGGTTTAAAGAGGAATTCAATTTATGGTAAATTGTCTCATCCCATCGAGCGATTGTTGAAAGACATTCCGGAAACGGATGGTTTGTTTGTACCTAAACTCTTAGAATTTTTAAAGAAAGTTAACAAAGTCAAGCAGCAACCAAATTTAAATGATTCTGAAATTTTGCAATTGATTTATGGTTACACTAAGGGACCTTTAGCAGAAAGGACAAAGTTAGCCATTAGTTCAGTTGGAGTTTTGATAAGTATCATGAGGATCTTTTAAATTTCTTCATCCCGGCACGACAGTTGTTTGTTATCAAACAGCAGACTTACCATAGGTTGCAGAGAAATGGGGAACCCTTGCCTTGTTATATAGCTGACATTAAGGAAGCTGCGGAACTCCTTAGACTTCAGGTTAGTGAGTTGGAGTTAATCGACACAATTCTTGAAGGTTTGAATCCAGTGGAAAGGTCTAGATTTGTTTTCTCGAGTAAACCCAAAAGTCTCCAGGAACTAGATCAGCTCTGTATTTTCTCGCAAAATTTAGGGTTCTCTGACAGGCAAAGAGTCGGTCTGCAGATGCATACACAACAGCGTAGATTTTCCAACAACCCTGTCAACTCAGTACAAGAGGGGAACCGAGTTCGAGAGCAGTATCCACAGCAACAATCTTGGTCACGTTCGAATCAAACAGGGAATAGCACACGTGATGGCAGGTTGTCTTCTCGACCCCCACCAAGATGCTTCAAGTGTCAGAATATAGGACATATTCAGCGAGATTGTACAAATGGTGTGAGAAATCCAAAAAACGACCAGGCGTGAGGGTGTCTCGCCAGGCATGCCTCATAACGCACGTGGGCAACGTTTAAAGAAACAGCGGAGAAAATCTTCTCGACTTTTCACTTCTAAGTTATGTGGGAATATTAGAGCGGTAACTTTAATAAAGTCTCGGTACCGAAGGTCAAAGTTGATTTTGGAAGTATTATGATAAATTCATTAGTTGATTCTGGTTCTGCCAGGAGTTTAATTAGTTGGAGAGTCTTCAAGCAACTCGAGTCTCATCATTTGGTACATAGGTGGCAAGAGAGTAAGACACAATGTGTAACTGCTAACAATTCGCCTTTGAATATTGAGGGCTGTGCAACTTGTAGAATCAAGATTGGTTTTTTCACTTGGAATTTTACATTTCTTGTATCTCAGGATGTTAGTTTGGATTGTATTATTGGGGCTGATTTTATCAGAAAGACGGGATTAATTCTAGATCTTAAGGATATGGTGTTGTATTTCAAGTTCAATCACAAAGTAAGAATACCACTAGTCTGCCCTAGTCAAGAGAATATGAGCGGAAGTACTCTAGCTGGTAACGTTAGTGAGAAAGATCATTTTTCAGACTTAGCTGCTGATGAAGCCGAGGCATTGCAGGAATTGTGTAGTAACTATCCAGATGTATTGACTGAAAAATTAGGGTTGACTCACCTCATAGAATATGACATCAAAGTTAAGGAAAATTTCCTTGTAAAATCTCATCCCTATAAATTGTCACCGCCTAAGATGGAGGTAATGCGAAAGCATATTGATGAGCTTCTTAGGAAGAAAATTATTGAACCATCAACTTCTCCGCACAGTAGTTCTGCATTTTTAGTTCCGAAGCCCAATCCTGGAGGAGATCCCAGTACACAACAGTTTAGGTGTGTGGTCGATTATCGCAAATTGAATCAATTTATAGAAATAGAACAGGTACCACTTCCAGACCTTCATTCCGCTTTTCATTGGTTCAGCAAGGCAAAATACTTTAGTTGCATAGATTTAAATCAGGCGTATCATCAGATTCCCTGAACAGAGAGGTCCAAACCATTTACTGCATTTTGTGTACCCTGGAATTTGTATCATTTTAACCGAGTACCGTTTGGTTTAGCCACTGGGGCACAGGTGCTCACGAGACTTCTTGACCAGATATTTGGGGACATAAAATTTAAATATGTGTTCAACTTCTTAGACGATTGCATTGTATATTCCAATTCATTTTCAGAACATCTGCAACACTTAGAGGAAGTTTTCAGTAGGTTAAGAGCAGCTGGGTTGACCATAAACCCAAAGAAATTGAAGTTGGGTGTAAGGGAAATCTCTTTCCTTGGACATTTAGTATCATCTCGTGGTGTTAGGATTGATCCGCAGAGAACTATCAGCATAAGGGATTACAAGCCTCCAAAAGACGCCAAAGCTGTTGCTCGATTCATCGGCATGGTGAATTTCTACTCAAAGTTTATCCCAAAGTTTGCGGAAATTGCTGCACCTTTAAATCGTTTGAGGAAGAAAGGGATTGCGTTTGTGTGGGAAGAGGAACATCAGCGAGCTTTTGAGTTGTTAAAAGAAGCCGTGAGTAATCCACCTGTATTACGAATGGTTGACTTTTCCAAAGAACTTATACTTACTACTGATAGTAGTGGTACTGCCATTGCTTCTGTACTTCAGCAAGAGGTCGATGGTGTTCGACAACCATAGCTTATTTTTCACGAGTACTGACTTCTGGGGAAAAGAAATTTTCTATATATGAACTCGAGGCCTTGGCGGTGGTCGAATCAATTGAGAAATTTCGTTTTTATTTGGAGCATGCCCAGTTTTTGTTGGAAACAGACAATCAGGCACTATCATGGTTGCTATCACATCCCAGGCAGATAGGAAGAATTGGACGTTGGGTGGTGAGAATCTCTTCACTAAAATTCAGGGTTCAGCACATAAGATCGTCCATGAATGTTGTTGCGGATGCCTTATCGAGGATGTATGACGGAGAGGATATCGCTCCCGAAAGTACTGAGCAAAACAAGGAGAGTACGTCATTGTTGTGTTGCCCCATTCTCACTCATTTTCCGCTAGCTTTCACTGATTTAGTTTCCAGGCAAAAGGATGATCCTGAACTGCAACGGATCGCCGAGCAAGTCAAAGATGGTGATGGTCCTAAATTTTATATCCTAAATAAGGGAGTTTTGTATCACAAGGGCGTAGGGAGAGAGATCCAAAAATTGTTTTGCCGGAAGCTTTAATTCCCATGGTTTATGAATATTTTCACATGTCACCCATTGGTGGGCATCTAGGTATGAGGAAAACTCTTTTTAAGATAGGAGAGTATTTTTATTGCCTAAGTGGCGAGAAGACGTCACAGTTAGAGTAAGGAAGTGTCAAATATGTAGTCTAAGTAAACCTGCTCAGGAAACTCATCTAGGGTATCTTGCATCTGACATTCCAAGAATGTTTTAGAAAAAATTTATGTGGATTTTGTTGGTCCGTACCCCAGGAGTAGGCAAGGTAATTGTTATTTATTGGCAGCAGTTGATGCTTTCAGCAAATTTGTGTGGCTTTTTCCCATAAGACAGGCAACTTCTGAGATAACTATACGAATGCTTAAGGAGCGACTATTTCAGCATTTTTCAATTCCTAAGTATCTGGTGTCGGATAATGGAAGTCAATTCACGAGTCAAAAGTTTAAGTCCTTTTGTTTTAACAATGGGATACAGCATATAACTACTTCACCATATCGGCCCCAGGGGAATCAAACTGAGCGTTTCAACAGGAATCTCAAATCTGCACTCATTGCTTTTCATGCAAATAAGCAAAACAGGTGGGATGAGGAGTTACCTTGGCTGCAGCTAGCTTTCAACTCTGCTCATCATGAGTCCATTGGAACCACACCGTTCAAGTTAGTGTTTGGGCATCGACCTAGACACCCTCTATCGAACCTGTGGAACTTGACGATCTTCTGCCTGACAATCCTACTCCGGAAGTTCTTAGGGAAAACTGGACACGAGTTAAGAGAAATCTTTGTCGAGCTCACGAACAACATCAAAGGAAGTATAATCGCAACCGAAGGACAATCCTTTTAGGAAAGGTGACTTGGTTTGGTGTAAGAATTTTCCCATAAGCAGTGCTAAAGACCACACGTCCGCCAAGTTAAGTTATAGGTGGAAAGGCCCTTTCCGTATTCAGTGTTTTCTAACTCCTGTAACGGTAAGATTGGTTGAACCAAGTAACGGAAAATTTTTCAGAAAATGTCATGTTAGCCAGTTGAAGAGCTGCAACAAAGGTGAACTAAAGTGAGTAAAGCATGTGTTTGTTTGTACAAACTAATACCGGTTGTGACTTAAATCCGGAGGACTGATCACCCTCCGATGTAATGAGGTACGTACCTAAACGAGACGTAAATAAATACCTGGACTGACAAAAAGTAAATGTACAAAAGTACGCGTAAATAAAAAAAAAAAAAAAGACTTGACCCATTGTAAAATACAAAAAAAAATAATTCTATGAAGAGCTCAGAAAAGACCATGGCAGTAGATTAGGAAACGTAGACTAAGGATTTTGTTGGTGAAACAAGTTTGTTTCACTTTAAAAGGGGGAGTGTGTGCCGGAATCCAGGATATTCCCGACACATACGCGCCGATAGGCGGCGAAACTGCATCGCAGCGCTTTCTGTTGACAAATGTAGTGAACTATTGCGCCCTGGTGGCAGGCGTGAGAAACCAACGGAGGAGTCGTAATTTATTATTTCAATGGATTTATTTAGAATATTTAAAAGAGTGGCCCTGTCTGATTAAATTAATTTTATTAGAAGGAAGAGATTCAGGAGGTTAGTTTTATTTTACCATGAAAATAATATAAAGATGTGGAAAGTTATGAATGAGTTGTGTCTACAGGATATACCGCCGAACCCAAGTGGTAGTTGAAATAAGTAATAATCGTGACGAAAGGTGCAATTAATTTAGCTGTTGTCAGTTTAACAATTAATGAAGCGAAGATGTTAATTTTGATTTAAGGAAGGATCCGTGATTAAGTTCTGAATTATTATTTTGGGGGTTGTTTTAGTGCTGATTTTGGACACCGGACGCGCCGCCGGGTTGGTGTTTTCGTTGTTCGTTTTTTCTCTTGCTATCCTTTCTATGATGAAGACGCAAAACTTATTACTGGAAGATGTGAACATTTAAAGTCGGTTGACTGAAGCCAAAATGTAGTTTTAAAGTATTTGAAACTTGTGAGTTATGTAAATAAAATACTTGTTACGCAGTGACTGTCCCCTATATATATATAGGGTCCAACCACCAGGAGCCGACCTACCGTACCTGTAACCTGGATTGATGCAAGCCTAATCCCACAACTCTCGGACTCGAGCCATGATTCCGCACTGTATTCGGGTGTGACCTGGATGCCACTTGGGACTATGCTTACTACTCTTGCGTATGATCTACCACGTAGTACACAGGACCTGTATCTACTCAGTGGACTAACAACTTGTCTACTCAGGTGACTTCATTCCAAATTTATTAGCATGCAACGCAAATCCTGAATTCAGTGAAACGAAACTTCGTGGGAACTACTCAGTGATTTTAAAGTCTAGCCTATCTTTTGAACTTAAATTAGTAACGAAAACTTTTGGACTTTGGAACATTTAAAATTCAAGTTTTTTTTTTTGGAAAATTTTGGACAGTTAAATTTGAACATAATTTAGAGCCTATTATAACGAAAGTGAAAGAAATCATTTGTAATTAGTTAGGCTAATAATAGTGTATTTCTGATGTAATTTTCTTGCATTTAAATTATTGATTATATCAACAAATTTCTTGAGGATATTTGGATTTTATATGTGCTTTTATTTAGTCAAACAAAAGGATTTGAAAATCAAAGATGTGTAGGGATTTAGGTTAAGGTATTGGTACTGGTGGTTAGGTTAAGTTAGTTTTATTTTGTGTATCCGAATTTTTTAGCTTAGGGAATGGCCATTCTATATGCTGTAATTTATTTTCTCTGAATTGAATCATTTGCTGTTTCATTTGTCATTTGTGCAAACCAAGTGTTGGGATTAAAACAAGACAGTCACTGTATACATTTCTTGCTTATTTAACCTGGTCCAACATCACCCCTGAGGGTGAGGCATCTTTATTTGTCATTGTACAAATAACGATCCCTTGTTTTGTAACTAACGTTACAATATCACCGTTAAAGGAAACAATAATACTTTAAAAGCAGAAATAACTTCAAAATACTATATTGATGTCAGCTTGGAACAGTCGATTGGCAGTTTACTTGGATTTACAGATACAAAAAAGAAAATCTTAACTCCTGGAACTACTCATTCAGGTGATTCAACTGTAACAATATTGAAAGTAAATAGTATCGATGTCACGTGCAACATTATACACGGATCATATAGAGATGGAGTTAATCAACATATTTTACATACATTTTATCCAACAGTGGCTCCCGGTTTTAAAATTGTTGAGAAGCCACAAAACTTGATATACCTACCGTTAAACACCAGTTTCATTTCAGACATCGTACTGAACATATTGGATCAAGACGGTCATAGTGTTGACTTTAGAGGAGAAACAATTACTATACGGATACACATCAGAGCAGCAACATAAAAGTCAACATGGGATTATCATTTAAACCGCAACGGAAGAGTCGGGAGCTCAGTAGCTCCTCGACATTGGAAGAGTTAACATCGGACAACATTCGTTTTCTACAGAAGATTGGATTGAAACTTAACAGCGATGGATATCCTGGATATATCTCAAGGACCAACGTTCGACGAAACACTATGGGAGAAGGAATATCACACGCACAACCCTTACACTTCATCAAAATTAAACAATAACGATGAAATAAGGATTCCCATTCAACAACAAGATATTTACACGTTACCATGTGAAAGTTACTTGTACATCGAAGGACGGGTATTAAAATTGGATGGAAAAACTGCTTCAACAGTTCCTTTTATAAATAACCCGATGGCATATCTTTTTGATGAAATAAGATATGAAATATCAGGGGTGATGGTTGATTCAACAAAAAAGGTTGGTTTAACAACGACATTGAAAGGATTAACATCATTAACACCGCATGAGAAGAATTCAATAGTCACCGCTGGATGAATTGCCCCTGATAAAGACACTATAACACCAGCTTCCAACCTTTTCATGTACCTTTACGATTGCTTTTGGGATTCGCTGAAGATTACAAACGGGTAATAATAAATGTCAAACAAGAATTAGTATTACTCAGATCTTCAACTAATAAGGACTTGATACTTGCAGACCCTGCAACTACGGAAGATAAACTGGAATGGCAACTACAGTTGGATAAAGTTGTTTGGAGAGTACCTCATGTAAGATTGGCCGATGAACATAGAATCCTATTATTGAGAAAGTTAAAATCTGACCGTGATATTGTGATGCCATTCCAAAGTTGGGAATTTCATGAATACCCTACACTACCTCAGACAGAACGACAAACATGGACCGTCAAGACATCAACTTACTTGGAACGAGCAAGGTACATAATACTCGGTTTTCAAACTAAGCGAAAAGATGTTATCACTGCAAATGCTGGTCAATTTGATCACTGTAAAATAAAGAATTGTAAAGTTTTCCTAAACTCTCAATTCTTTCCCTATGACAATTTGAATGTCATGTTCAGCAAAAAACGTTTTTCCATTTTATACGATATGTATGCAAGATTTCAATCGTCATATTATGGAAAGACTAATACACCACTATTATCACCTGACCAGTATTATTCCAAGGCTCCAATAATTGTAATCGATTGTTCAAAACAAAATGAATCGGTAAAATCATCAAGTGTGGATATAAAAATTGAAAGGAATTTGAAGAACCAGTAGCGGATGGAACTTCGGCATACTGTCTAATTCTACATGATAAAATAGTTACTTACACACCGCTGACCGGAATTGTGAAGAATGTACTTTAAGAAGAATTGTACAACGACTGCAAATTTTTGAGGTTAGAATTATCTGCTTCAATTTTTGAGGTTAGAATTTCATTTGTGAAAGACAAGTTGAAAACAAACAATTATGTAATTGTATAAATTTCAAGGATTTTACGAAAAATATAAAAGCGAGAAAATAATTAGTGGAAACTTCATTCTATCTTCAACCGTCGTATGGGAAACATCATTCGCAAGATGAATTCTACTAACGGAGAAGAAAATACACCTCTAATGGGTGATAATAGTTCAGATATAGAAAAACAAGTTGAACGAGAAATGGACGAGTTCCTAAAGTTTAACAAACATAAGAAGAGAGAAGAAGAAGCTGAAAAAGAAGTAAAAAGGAAGAAGGTTGAAGTTAACATTACAACCAATATTTTAACAGAAGTATTTCTTCGGATTATCTACCCAATTTCTTCATGCATGACAAAAAGTATATCAGTTGGAATTTTAAAATCAATGGATTATTCACCAATTGTTATTTTAAATCATGGAAACAAAATGGTTACTTTCAGTGAAACTACTTGGGAATCTCTCATGAAACATTTACATCTTTTGGAGTGCTATTTAAGTAACAACACATTTGGAAGAAGAACAAGATTAAGTTTATTAGAATCAAATATTGAAGTTGATATAGTAAAACATCGTGGAGGACAAATTGTTCGCTTCAGAGATTTAACTACACACAATGTTAAATTATATTTCACTAAAGAAGAATTTTACACTTTAAGTTGTACTACCGGTCCCGTCACCAGATATTTGAAACAACTAATATTTTCAAGTGCAATAATTAAAGACTATCTAATTGATACATTGGACAAACAACCTTTTGTTCCAATTTTATACGGTCCCGTGGATACTTCAATCTTTAATAGAATACCTCAAGAAGTTGAAATGTGGAGACAATTAAACAACTATCACACCAATTTTAATATCGATGAAGTGGCACAAGAAGTGAAAGAAGAAGAACAATCCTGTCTGTTATAAACGTCGGCTCATTCAATTTTTAAGTCAGTTGTTAATAAGACTTCATCATGAATAAACGGGTTTCGTTTTCTAATGCACCACACATAATGGAAGTTAAAAGAGGTATAATTGAATTTCAAGCTTTCCGAGGAAATGATGGTAATTTTATTATTAAAGAATTAGTAATCTTGGACATGAACACATCAGTAGTTTATCATTATTTGTTCAAACCTCCAGTACCATTTAATAGACTAACAACTAAAGCGAAAGTTACAAACAAATGGTTGAACAAACATTTTCACAACTTAAGATGGGATGAAGGTTTCATTAATTATAACATGATGCCGCACATTATGAATCATTATTGCAAAGAGTTTAAAATTATCTACACAAGAGGATTGGAAAAAGCAAATTGGATACAATCATTTACAAGCAACGAAGTAATTAATGCAATAATTGATAAAGATTTCCAATGCTACTTCAACGAACTTTGTATTTCATCAAAAAGTTTTAAACATCGAAGGTCGCAGTGCGCTTTAAAGAATGCCTACCGCTTGAATAGTTTCCTTCAAAAAAGTGGTGGGGGTAGTGTCGACTATAAAAGTGAGAGCGCTACCATGACACAGCATGAGTATTACTCGAACCTCCGAAGAGACAACATCTCCAACGGACATTCTTATTTACAAGAAAATTAACAATAACATCAAGATGGCATCGCAGAACTTACTTCAAAATTTGGTCGATCAGTTCAACGCTCATTCTAAATCATCAATTCTACCTACGAAGAAATGTTCTGAACTAAAAGAAGAAAAACATTACATCATTCATACGATCAAGAAAATGGAAACTTCAGTAGGTGATGCTATTAATTGCACATTGAGCGAGGCACCGTATACAGTTGGTGACGAACCGAAGTTTCAAATCTTCCTACCTACACGTTTTGTACAACTTCTTCAAAATGAAGATCTTCGTGTAGTTCAACCTGGCGCACTCTATTTGGTTTCGCACGGACCGAGTGGAAATAACTCTACTGAACTTACAATTCATGTAACACCTACTATTGATTAGTTTGTACATAACATTGTAAATATTTGTTTGTAATTGTTTTTCAATAAATATGATATAAAGAAAAAACAAAAAAATTAAAAGAAGCAACATATTGTGATGTCTTTGTACATTACAATATGTTGCTTTTTTAAAAATTCCACGGGATGACCTTGACCCACTTTTGTGTGATTATAAAAGCGAAAATCTACTTGTGAAATTCATCAGTCTACGACTACCTTTCGTACCGTACACATCTCGCTCACTCTATCGCTTAATATAAAAACTAAAAGATGTCTCTCAAAGTCCAGTGTGCATCTTATGATACCAACACCATTACAACTTTTGAACAACTCGAAGATTTAACCAACGAAATGCGAGTTTTACTTACCGGTGGTTATCACTTAACTGTTGATGTTAGTGCTACTAATACAAGGATGTTCACTAAAACAAAATATTGTGATGATGAAATATTTATTTCTACACAACCTACAACTTCTTCATCGCCTACTGGTCAACATAACATCAAGTTCCAAAAATATTACCAATGTTGAATAACTTTTGACAAACAAAACTACAACTAAAGAATCACGTGTTGAATGTGAGTTAATAAAAAGGATGTGATACTTGAATAAATAATCATTTGCTTCTCAGCTCTCACCACGACAAGACCTATTTAAGAAAATGTTGTACAGAATGATGATTCAACTTGATGGAAAAATCTATGGAAAAGATTACAACACTGTTGAACAAATGACTAAAGATATAGATGTATTAGCTAAAGAAGGATACCAAGCTAAATTAATTTTGAAATTTCCTGAAGTACATCCGCTATCAATAGAAGAACTAGTTGCTATGGCTAAAGCTGAGAAAGGTAAAAAATCTGAAGAAAACAAAGAGAAACAAACTTCTTAAGTATCAACATTCCTTACATTAGTAAGGTATAATTTTTTAAAACTCCATTTGGATGACCTTGAAATTACCCCCACCACTTTTCACAGTACATATAACTTCCTATTCAACACTATACACTCTTATTCTTTCACTGGACTCCGTAGCGTCAACATGGAAGAGCAAAAATACAAGTACAAACCTCGTTACTGTTGTGAACAACAATGTACAGATTTAGGACCAATGATGGTGGATGGGTTAGCTTGTACTAAATGTGAATTCTTCGGATCTTGTTATTGCAAATGCAAAACAAAACAACTACCGCCACCGGAATTGCGAACTTTCAAATTTTACAAATCAAGATATTTTCATACATGTTGTCCTCAAAGATGTTTCAAATTTCACCCTCTAGATCTTGCTCATTGTCAACGCACCAATTCTCATCAAGATGATTTTTGTACACATATGATAAAAAGATGTAAATACAGATCAGATTGGTATTCCGATCCTGTAGAACCATCAAATGTGTAATTTCAGTTTTACATTCTTTTTTTAAAACTTCAATTGGATGACCTTGAGATTTCCCCCACTACCGGTTGTAATTTTTATATAATATTAAATTCAACTTTAAATCATTTCACTTCCAACATTCTAACTAACAACATGGAAGCAAAATTTATCAAGTTTGAACATATAATAACTGAGAGGGAGGAGATGGAAGAATTGTTTCAAAACTTACTTTCTGTCATTGACGAATATCCTATAAGATGGTTCAGAATTGTAGTTCAATATTTAAATCCTGGTGAATTGTTTTCTTCATCAAGTGAAGAAGATGAAACAACTACTTCGGTTCAAATAATTGAATTAAAAGACGAAGAAGAAGAACTAAACGTTTTATTCAATCATAAGCTCAAGGTTCCCCATATAAAAGCCCCCTCCCTAGACAGCCCCCCTCCCTAGATGCCTGCTCAAGGTCACCATTATATAAGCCCCCTCCCTATGCGCCGATCCTCATTCCATCACCGACTCTCCAACAATGAACAACTCTCCATTGGCCCGAATGAATTCTAGTTTTGAAATAAACTCTAAAGAAGAGTTACAAGACATTTTTAATATTTTACAAGAACTTGTAGATAATTTTACAACCATCAAAATGAATTTGGAAATAACATACGATTGTCCTATTTGTGATAAGGTTGAAAGTTTAGATGAAGACAATTTACTAAATCTAACTCCTGCACCATCTGACACTACTGATGGTAATAATGAAGAGCAACGTCTTTCCCCCACCACTTCTTTGTAATTCATCCTTCCCCCCACCACTTCTTTATTTAACTAACATTTCTCCCTTTTACTTCTCATTCCGTCTTCGACTTCTGAACTATCAACATCACTTGTTTTAAAATTTCAAACACTAACACAATCATGATGGATATGATGGATGAAGTTCCCTTCGTAACTAGAATGGAAGAGGATAAATTGAAATTGGAAATTAAACGATTAGAAATGGAACAGGAAAACCAACTCGAAATGTTACATTTGTTCAAGCTTTTCAAATACATCATCTGGGGACTCTGCATTTACCTTCTCATCGTCGTCGGTGTTTGCATTTACAACTCTGTAATTCATCACAAAAGTTCAACTTTTTTAAACTCTGCTGTTGCACATTAATTCTATGTTCACTAATAAAATTCAAAAGTTACTTCAACCTATCCTACTATCACCAACTAGTTCAACTTAGAACTATTTCTGGTGGTAGTTGGGTAGGCTTTTTTAAAACTTACTCTGGATGACCTTGACATACTTTCCAGATCCCATTTATAAATTTGAATTTCAGTTTTAAACTAACTTTTAATTTTGTTCAACTATTAAGAGTTTTGTTAACACCGTTAAATTTCAGTTTTCAACTAACTTTTAATTTATGTGCACTTTTAGTTCAACCCTAGTTATTTTATTCGCAAATTCAGTTCAACCGACCACCAACGCTATCGCCATCTCCACCCCAATATTTCAACATCTCTGCCCCCAACACTTGCCCGAACATCTGCCCGTAGGGGCAACTGCCCGGACATCTGTTCGGTTTTAAAAATATAAAAGAAAGGTAAAGGAGTGGGGGTGGCGCATGCTCACCAATGCAAAACTAAGCTTTGAGGTTAGAATTATCCATGGCGGCCGCCATGTCTGGTTCAGTTTTACCACATAGAGTCGGCGACCGGTTATTGGTCTAAAGGAGTGGGGGAAGGGGTGGTGGGGGAAGGTTGCCATTTTATAAGCCCTCTCCCTAGGCGGCGCTTCTCATTCGATCGCCAACTTTCAAACGATAAACACCTCTCCCATGGCACCAATCAATTATCCCGCTATCACCAACTACTTCAACTTAAAACTATTTCTGGTGATAGTTGGATAGAATTTTTAAAAACTTACTCTGGATGACCTTGACATATTTTCCACATCCCAGTTATAAGTTTGAATTTCAATTTTGAACTAACTCTTAATTTTTCTTCAACTGTTAGAGTTTCGTCAACACCGACGAATTTTGAACTAACTTTTAATTTTATGCGCAAATTCACTTCACCCTAACGCCAACACTATCGCCATCTCCTCCCCAACCTATATGGCATAACATATAACTACAGCATCTCATATATACCCTCTAACCCCCACCGGAAGCTATGTGACATGGCAGCTGGCGCCAGCTGCCAAGTCACGTGGCTCGGGGGGCACGTGGCCGGTTTTAAAAGTGGCCAAATCCCACTACTAACGGTTTTACAAATATAGTTTTTTTAATTCTTTAGGGCTCCGCCCCACAGGTCTTGAAAATTACTCTAGGGCCCACGGGGTTGAAATTTGACGTGGACGTTCCTCTTTGTCATAGGTGCTCACTAAAAAATAATTTTCAAATTTAATTTAGGGCTCTGCCCCATAGAACCTCAAAATTACCATGGATAAGGGGTATAAATGTAACGTGGATGTTCCGTTTTGCTAACGGGTGCTCATTACGAAATGGTTTTGTAAATATAGTTTTTGAAGTTCTTTAGGGCTCCACCCCCAACTGACTTCAAAATTAATCAAGGGCCAACGGGTTTGAAATTTGACATGGACGTTCCTCTTACTTACATAGGTGATCAATAAGAAACAATTTTGCAAATTTCCTTTAGCGGTCCTCCCCACAAATTCTCAAAACTACCATAAATCCTACGGGTTTAAGTTTAATGTAAACGTTCTGTTTTGCTAAGAGGTGTTCACTAAGAAACACTTTTGCAAATATAGTTTTTGATGTTCTTTAGGGCTCCGCCCCACATGGCTTCAGAATGACTGTAGGGCATACGGGGTTGAAATTTGACATGGTCGTTCCTATTGCTCATAGGTTCTCAGGACCTTTTCTATTTAGGAAAACTTTACTCACTAAGAACAGGTTTTGCGAAATACCTTCAGAGCTCCACTCACACTACTTCATTGTTTCAATATCATTCTTAAGGAAGTAGATTTCGTTGCTCTTTAAAACGATTTTATTACCTATTAAATAAATTCAATCACGGGCGAAGCCGTGACGGGAAACAGCTAGTATTGTAATAAGAATAACTTCATTCAAAAAATACTGTTCAAAATTACTGCAAAGAAAAATTATTATTGGTGGTACAAACAGGTGTGTATGTAATTTAACTATATGTATAAATGTGCATTTTTTTCTTTCTCTTTACATTCAGAACACTAAATAGGTAGTAAACAATACAGTTTAGTAAGTTAATGTAATATTAATAATTGTGTTTCAGTTGAAATTGTGATTCTTGAGATACAAATTTGATAAAACAATACTTGTATTGGTGTTCTTTAGATTATTTCCTTGGTTTACATGTTTGGTTTTACCACAGTTTTCGTATTTGACCTAATTGGTAAATATTTCAGAAATTTTCCACAAAAAAATGATCAACTAATTTAAATACACATTGCCTTATATACACCATGTAAAAAAAACTGTACAACTTAAAAACCTAATAAAATTGTATTATGCTTATCGGTTCATAGATAATTTATTTAACTATCATGTAATAGAGGAACTCTTAAAGTTTGTTTTCAATAAGATTTGAGGGCATCAGCTGAACCTTTGCCACTCAAGGATTTGGACTTAAAAATAACCTACAATTGTGGGGGCATCTTGAACGTGTGAGAAACCCCCAATTTTATGGTAAATTGAAACAAAATATGATAAATTATACGAAGTAGATTTAGAACATTCTATGGTCGACATATTTAATCATGGAACCCCATCCGATCCTAATACGATAATAACTGGAAGCATGAATTACCAGAAATGTGACGGTAGGTTTACGCTCTCATATGAATTGTTTTAAAATGGTAGATTGGGCGTGAAGGTATAATGTACAGATCTACCCAGTCATTGGATCCAGCAACCTGTAATTTTTTTAAATTTTGAGCTTTGTCTAAGACCAAGTTTACAAGTCGAAAGATTCAAATATCCGAGAATGAGACAGAGAATAATGCAGTCTTTAGTTAACATCACTGATGAACACTTGAGTTTTTTTAGAATAAAAACTTTTTGTCATTAGTGGGATTTGTGTTGATTTTTTAAAAATAAAAATTATATCCAGGAACACTTGACAATATGCGTGTTATTTTTACATGCCTGAAAATTTTAATAAGCCTGTTAATTGAGCGGAGCGAGCGAAGCTCCTATACTACACTCTGGCTTTTTATTTACAAGTACTCCTCCTGAACGGCTGGAGTGATCCTCACGAAATTTTGCTCGGTCATAGTAACCATCTATGGGAAGGTATAAATCTGAAATGGTCGAAATCGGACATAAGGGTTCTGCCCTACGGCCCTTTAAGGTTACCATGTTACTTTAATAGGAGAAAAATTTTATTTGGTTTGTTTACTGTGTGTTGATTATACAGCTGTTATTAGGACCAAATTTAACTGCAGACTGTTACTATCAGCTGTTGGTGAATACATTAGTTTTATGTGAAATTGTTATTTTGTGTATTTTAGTGGTTTATTTAACTTTGTACGTGAATGAAATAGGTGCAAATCTTGGACGACGCACCACTGAATATTGTAAACATATAATACCCCGTCGCAGCAAACCTGCGTAATCAAAAATTATTAGAGTATTGCAGACTTGTAGGGTAAGCGCAGCGAACAACCTAAATCTGGCGACGAGTGTGTGCAGCGAATGAGCCGACCCATAAGGTGAGTTAGCGCAGCGAACGAACTATGACGACGAGTGAGCGTAGCGAACGAGCTCACTTGAACTACCTATAAAACATTTTGCTATTATTGATTTTAAAAAAATAGTCGCTCCGCTCAATATTGCAAGCAGACAACTGCATTGTATACCTAGTGAACCTTATACACAGCAAAAAAATTGTCCCTTGACCATCAAAGAACTTACTATTCCTCGCCTCTAAACTTAAATAATTTAAGGTAAAAAGCAGGACCTTTTAAACAACCATCATACCTAAAGCGTATACATTTTGCTTAATGGCTTGTCAAATAAATATTTTTCATTACTCTACACACGAAAGTACACTTTCTAAACGTAAAATGAGCTAAGAAAATAGGTTATTCCTGCTACTGCACGGCAAAATTGCATAACGTTAACTTTCTTGGCATTACGTGGTGCAAGGAAAGTAACCGTTATGGGATTTTGCGGTGGAGACCAATAAGCTATTGCATTAGGCCGATCAGCTGTTGCATAACTCTGAGTTTCCGTGTAGGTGTATCTCGACTTCAGCACGGAAACCCCGCGTTATGAGTTTGTTTTTTTTTTCTTGATACTAAGACAAATAAACAAAAATATTCAAGTTGTTTACAAGTTTTTCGATATTGTAATGAAAAGTAATGTTCAATGCGCGTCTCAAAAGTGCCATTGCGGGGCTCGATAACCTTTATCCTTTATATAGTATATTTCATAACAAGAGTGGAAAGTGTCTTTTCCGGGCCGAGATCGAGTTTACGCGCGAGGCTTTAGCCGAGCGCGGAATTTCGATCAAGGCACGGAATAACACTTTCTACTCGAGTTATGAACGATATTTTTCATCACACTGTAGATAATTAATAATAGTAATTAATTAAATAATGCAAGTTTAAGAAACCACCTATGGATGCTCAATTGATTTCCGCAGTACAATGAAAACAGTGATTCTGTTTTACACAGCTGATTACATTATTGAGAACAGCTGATTTAGGGAATAATATACTCTTAGCACTGCTAGCGCTACTTGTGTCAGTAATCATAACTAATTACTAGTGTGGGAAAATCAAAAGCTGATTTTCCCTCTCTAGAGAGGGAAAACGGTTTTTCTACACTCTCAGCTGGTGATGAATATAGCTGTTTCCCGTACAGTGTGATGAAAAAGCCTTTTCCACGCTTGGCTTCGCCTCCCGCGTAAATGCAATCTCTCCCCGCATTAAGTCACTTTCGAGACTAGCAATGAAAACTACAATCATTACAATTTTACACTTTCAACACAATCATATTAATTCGTGTAGTCTTCGTAGATATTCATGAAAAGGTGCTTATTAACATTGTATGATTACAGTAAAACCCTAAACTTCATAAAGGTCTTCAACCGGATGCTTTTATGGATTAAACGTAATTTAAAACATCATTACATATGTTTTGTCCTCTTCTCTTTCCAACGATGCACTGCCTTTATTTAAACTTGTAACCTACATAAACTTATCTAATTTGAAGGGTGCAGGGGAAGAACGATCAAAGTCCAAAAATACAAAAAATTGAGATACCGGTATATTTTGATTCGTCTAAGCGTGTTTTAAAACCACGTGCATCCTATAAACGTGAGTAACGAACAGATTCCGCACTAGAATACAAAGCATTTAGAGTATGCAGGGGAATATCGGTCAAGCTCCACTGCGTTCATGGGAAGAACGGACAAAGTCCGTTAAAAATCAAAGTTAAAGTCCCTTAAAATCCGTTAAAATCACCGTTAAAAAAAATTTTTTTATTGTTTCAACCTTAAAATGACAACCAGTAAAATTAAATATTAAGCACATTAACATTACTATGGATATATGTTATCATACTTATATGACTCTTTAAATTTTTAAAACGCTCTCCTGAAAACTTTACATTTTGTGAGTTTGATCGTTCTTCCCCTGCACCCTTCATTTATGAACTGACTATATAGTGTACGTAATATAATATAAATATTACTTGTCTTATTCGGAGTGTAAAAAGTATATACACTCCTTCCTTATTTTTTGTGTTTATTACGGTAAATAAATATCCTTTAGGGAACGATAGTAACATAACGCAAAGAAACTTTTGTTTGCTATCAACAATTTTGAGTCATGCCAATTCGGACCCATCAGGAGTCAGAATAAAATCTTAAATGTAAGCATAGGTTGATATCTACAACAAATCAAAGCTCTCGCAATTAAACCGAGTACAATACCCCAAACTAGACTTCCAAACTATGACAAGGACGAAAATGGTAGGCAAATAGAATTTTCATTACATAGGTAAAACCTAAAAATTTAATAACTTTGAAGTGTGTATCTTCGCCAGTATCATTAATCAATAATGATAATATAAGATTCTCCCTTTCTAGATCTTATAGGATGTGGGGGAAAAAAGTGATGGCCAAGTTTTTACTATTTTAACCTTCTTTTCACCTTTTTACCCTTCAAACGTTCAATTGTTTTCAAACTTTTATCAGGGAAACTGTCTGAATTAATTGTGCTGTAACACCCATGGTGTCTCCGCTTTGTTACTAGTTTTTAAAGGAAACTTAATTGAGTGTTCTTAGACTACTATTTCAATCCATATATTTATCCTAATTGAGTTAATGTTTGAGCATGTTATTGTATTAACTCCTGGTGTTATTGTTATTATTATTATTATTATTATTATTATTATAAGGTAGTAGATAGAGAATAGAAATTGCAGGTGGATTTCCTTTAATTGAAAAACTATCGATACCGTAGTAGTCAGCCTTGTTCCGCAGCTGCTGGGGTCGCTTCTGTCCTCAGCTCAGCGTTGGATTTATTGTCTGATACCGTAGTAGTCAGCCTTGTTCCGCAGCTGCTGGCGTCGCTTCTGTCCTCAGCTCAGCGTTGGGTTTATTGTCTGATACCGTAGTAGTCAGCCTTGTTCCGCAGCTGCTGGGGTCGCTTCTGTCCTCAGCTCAGCGTTGGATTTATTGTCTGATACCGTAGTAGTCAGCCTTGTTCCGCAGCTGCTGGCGTCGCTTCTGTCCTCAGCTCAGCGTTGGGTTTATTGTCTGATACCGTAGTAGTCAGCCTTGTTCCGCAGCTGCTGGGGTCGCTTCTGTCCTCAGCTCAGTGTTGGGTTTATTGTCTGATACCGTAGTAGTCAGCCTTGTTCCGCAGCTGCTGGCGTCGCTTCTGTCCTCAGCTCAGCGTTGGGTTTATTGTCTGATACCGTAGTAGTCAGCCTTGTTCCGCAGCTGCTGGCGTCGCTTCTGTCCTCGGCTCAGCGTTGGGTTTATTGTCTGATACCGTAGTAGTCAGCCTTGTTCCGCAGCTGCTGGGGTCGCTTCTGTCCTCAGCTCAGTGTTGGGTTTATTGTCTGATACCGTAGTAGTCAGCCTTGTTCCGCAGCTGCTGGCGTCGCTTTTGTCCTCAGCTCAGCGTTGGGTTTATTGTCTGATACCGTAGTAGTCAGCCTTGTTCCGCAGCTGCTGGCGTCGCTTTTGTCCTCAGCTCAGCGTTGGGTTTATTGTCTGATACCGTAGTAGTCAGCCTTGTTCCGCAGCTGCTGGCGTCGCTTTTGTCCTCAGCTCAGCGTTGGGTTTATTGTCTGATACCGTAGTAGTCAGCCTTGTTCCGCAGCTGCTGGCGTCGCTTTTGTCCTCAGCTCAGCGTTGGGTTTATTGTCTGATACCGTAGTAGTCAGCCTTGTTCCGCAGCTGCTGGCGTCACTTCTGTCCTCGGCTCAGCGTTGGGTTTATTGTCTGATACCGTAGTAGTCAGCCTTGTTCCGCAGCTGCTGGCGTTGCTTCTGTCCTCAGCTCAGCGTTGGGTTTATTGTCTGATACCGTAATAGTCAGCCTTGTTCCGCAGCTGCTGGCGTCGCTTCTGTCCTCAGCTCAGCGTTGGGTTTATTGTCTGATACCGTAGTAGTCAGCCTTGTTCCGCAGCTGCTGGCGTCGCTTCTGTCCTCGGCTCAGCGTTGGGTTCATTGTCTGATACCGTAGTAGTCAGCCTTGTTCCGCAGCTGCTGGCGTCGCTTCTGTCCTCAGCTCAGCGTTGGGTTTATTGTCTGATACCGTAGTAGTCAGCCTTGTTCCGCAGCTGCTGGCGTCGCTTCTGTCCTCGGCTCAGCGTTGGGTTTATTGTCTGATACCGTAGTAGTCAGCCTTGTTCCGCAGCTGCTGGCGTCGCTTCTGTCCTCAGCTCAGCGTTGGGTTTATTGTCTGATACCGTAGTAGTCAGCCTTGTTCCGCAGCTGCTGGCGTCGCTTCTGTCCTCAGCTCAGCGTTGGGTTTATTGTCTGATACCGTAGTAGTCAGCCTTGTTCCGCAGCTGCTGGCGTCGCTTCTGTCCTCAGCTCAGCGTTGGGTTTATTGTCTGATACCGTAGTAGTCAGCCTTGTTCCGCAGCTGCTGGGGTCGCTTCTGTCCTCAGCTCAATGTTGGGTTTATTGTCTGATACCGTAGTAGTCAGCCTTGTTCCGCAGCTGCTGGCGTCGCTTCTGTCCTCGGCTCAGCGTTGGGTTTATTGTCTGATAGGGCGGGAGCTGCAACTGGGCACATGAACTGACCAGCAGGAGACTCAGAAGTTCAACATTCCTGACACTAAACAGGAAAAAACAAGTAGAATAACTGGTTCGTTTTCCATTTTAAAATTTTAAAACCTGCAGGATAAAATTATATCTATAAAGAATCGTCTCATTTAGAAGCTCATAAAAAATGTTATAGACATAGAGTTTTGACTTGATACAGTTTGGCCGAATATATTCCAAACAGTTAAGACAGCTACGTTACATACGTTTAACATAAAAGAATATTACAGTGTAGTTTATGTACCAACATTTCGTATGTTAAGCTAGAAAGTCCGGTTTTGGATCGGACGCTCACAAGTTCATAATACCCCTCTGTAACAATGTAGAGGATGTCATTATGTATTTTTATTCACATACCTTAAAAATATGTTGAACAGTGGATAATTTTGTGTAACCAACGTTCATATAGAGGTAAGAGTAATTTATATGTTAATGCTTAAACTTGAGAGAGCACAAAAAATTGTCTTTTAAAAATAAAATACCTCATATGTTGTTGTTATTGGAGGATAAGGTAACTCCAACTACACCGTTTAGCAGGTCTGCCTCTTTAAGCAGCCACGGAAGGACGGGATATTGAAGGAAAAGAAATAACGGGAAATGAGAGAGTGAGCCGCGTAGCGAGGTCATGTGACGTACGTATGCAAGAAACATACACACCCGCATATACGGAATAAGAATGGAAAAAATATTTTTTTATTCTGGAGACCAGAACACAAAAGTGCTTCATAGTTCCGGGACCTAAGGTCGACCATTTGTTTCTACTGCTAGAGCGCATCAACTTAAGGTAGGTTTAAACGTGAGGGTTTTTCACTCTCGGAGAGTAGTTAGTTACTCTCATAAAAATCTCAGACAGCTGTTGATAGTACTCGCAGAAAACTGTCCGGGATTAACGATCTTGAAAAATTCGCTGGTTGTGTAAACACCTCTGCGAGTACGAAACTCTCTGAGAGTGAAAACTCTCACGTGTAAACCTACCTTTATTATTAAAAATAAAATCGTATTCACACTACGCTCGATAGGTGAGAGTGACTCAAGAAATGTATGTTATGGCCTTACCGTAGCAAGACCTTGAGGATAAAATGATTTTCTTATTGAATGTATCACCAAGGGCTAAGACGTATTCCCAATAATATGTAGTTTTCTAACTTGCATTAAAGCAGATGAGAACTCATTTTTATTATTCACTTTAATTTGTTTTGAAATAGAGAATACAAAATAAATGTTGTCAGATAACTTACACATATTTTCTCCCAGCAATAAAAAAGGCGTTAGAATTTTCCATGCAACAGTGTCTTGATTATGAGGCACACTAGTTAAACCCAATGAGCGTCAATGAATTTTTACAACATACTGCGATTACCACTAAACGAAAATTTGAATATTCTCCGCAGCCACTTGACGTAGATCAATAATTCAAGATACTAGATTATTTAGTTTTCTGAGCTCGTTTTGAGGGAGACAAGTAAAATTTATTTCTAGTAAACAGTTTTTTTTTTTTTAATTTCGAAAAATATTTTGTAACATTTTAAGCTCTATATTTTTAATGAGAGTTTCCTCTGTGGTGCGAGGACTGTCATTTTATTTGACTTTTTATCGCTAATAAACCTCAAAACTACAATCAAAACCGTGAGAGCTGTTTTAGACGAATTTTGATTTGTCACGTCTTTTAGTGTAATTTAAGAACTGTTCAACCTACAGGCTTAAGCTCCTTCAATCATTAAAATTAATATAAAAAATTAAAAGAAATAGATTCAATGAGATTAAGGCTCCATTTAAAACGTTTTACTATAAAATACAAATAAATAAATATATTACTTGATATTATTATGATAAATAATATTAAAAGGTTTACAATTATTCACACTAACTTGATAGTTATCAAAAATGTATTCCGAAACACATTTCAAAAGTTTAAACATGTTTAATGGTGTAAGAGATTCTGTAAGAAAATTAAATGGTTTCGATCAGTCTTTCTACAATCAGTGATTAACATAATAAGGTACAAATGGTGTAACTATTATAGATAGGGTGGTAACGATAAATAACATAACACCAATATTTTAAAGTTAATTTTATTACATTTTAAAAATAGTACCGGGGAGCCGAGCTTCGCTCTATAATTATGTTGTAAAATGTTACAAAATGTTTAAGTTACATATAAGTTTATTAAGTGAGGGTGAGATGTCAGAACACGCCTTCAGTTTTCCCTTTTCTATAGGTTTTTTTTTTTACTTCCTCCTCGATAATATTGGGGTGGGGGAAAAGTATTTAAAATGTAAACAAAGAACTTAAACTTACGATAGAGGTTTTTGAGTAGCATTTTCCTAAAATAAAATTTTCAATCTATCTATAAAAATGAAAGTATGTATCTTTAAAAAGGAAACCTTTGTGTGTCTTGAATAGGCGCAAAGACTACTGGACCGATTGATTGACCTGAGGTTTTGTAAAACTATACTTTATTTATCTAGCAGAAAGATTGATAGGCCTATTCCTGTTATTTATAAGCTTCTGGGCTTTGCCCTATTGGCCCTGCATATGTATTGTACCTAGAAATTTAAACGTGTATACAATATAATTATAAAACTTGAAACTGGGCAAGTTTTGTTCAAATTTATTTATTCTTTAATTCAATTAATTAATATAAATAAACAGCTGTTAAAATCTATTCTTCACGGCACTGGATTAGTTTGTTATTTTTTCGTTATTTTACTTTTGCTAAATTATTTACCATCTCTTTCCATTCAACCAATCTGCAGCATCTCTACTTATTTCATACGCTAAGGTTTTTTTTTTGTGTTGAGAACTCTTCCTACAATTTTTACCGATATTCAAGTTTTTGGTGTCGTTGGATAGGGCTTGTTCTGTAGTTGTTTCTGCTAAAAATCGATGAAAATCAGACATAGAATAAGGGCGCTTTACACAAATTAAATTTGAGATTTTCCCATTAGAATAACATTGGGTTTGGATTGAACATTTTTAACATCTGTTAATGTATAGCTGTAAGCACGTGTAGTTTTTTGTGATTACCGACATTCACAATATTGGATTGGTCGGTTGTCGTTAATTTAAAACTAAATGTTACTTTTGTATTGTATCAAATTAAATTGCTCGATTCCGAGCAACAAGTAGACTAGTAATTCGTAAATAAAAATTACATGTGGCGTTCTTACACCATTTACCATTTTTACCATTTACCATCGAAGTAATCTCTGCAGTCCTTGAAGTGAGGGAGAGTAGTCAATTCTTGCATGAATGTGTTTGTGTGTGTGTGTGTGTGTGTGTGTGTGTGTGTGTGTGTGTGTGTGTGTGTGTGTGTGTGTGTGTGTGTGTGTGTGTGTGTGTGTGTGTGTGTGTGTGTGTGTGTGTGTGTGTGTGTGTGTGTGTGTGTGTGTGTGTGTGTGTGTGTGTGTGTGTGTGTGTGTGTGTGTGTGTGTGTGTGTGTGTGTCATGTGTGGAGTATTTTATTTTTTATGGGAGTGTTCTTCTATGAACTCACTTAGTTTGTAGTAAGGTCTTTCCAATAGATATATTTTAGTTGCTTTTTAAATATGGAGGCCTTATTAATTTCTTTGAGACTATTTGGTAACAAATTAAAAATTTTTACCCCCATGTAATTAGGTGTTTTGCTGGTTTTGGTTAACCTATAGTGGTTTAAGTTAAGATTAGTTTGATTTCTCAAACTAAGACTGTGACAATTTATTCTTAGTTGAGGGGGATTATATTTAATGTAAACTATTATTCCAAAGAGGAATAAGGGAATGATGCTTAGGATGCGGTTGAGAATGAAGGAAGGCTTGCAATGTTCCTGAGGTCCAACTTGTTCCATGATTCTGATTGCCTTCTTTTGTTGAATGAGGATTTTTTGAACATCTGTTTCATTTGCTGACCCCCAAACGAAAATTCCATTCCAGACGCGAGAAGAAAAAAGTGCATGACATGCAGTTTTAGTTATGTCCTTGTTTGTTAATGTTCTGATTCGTTTGAGAGCGTAAAGCACTTGAGATAATTTCCTTTGTAGTTTGTCAATGTGAGGCTTCCAGGTTAAATTATTGTCAACTATTAATCATATAAATTTTGTGGTGGATTGATCTGGAGCATTATTGGTTTGACGGCAATTTTTAGCAGGTAAGAAGTCCGATGTTACAGTTTTTTCTCGGTTTATTTTCAGTCTCAGGTAGTTGCAGGGAGTTTCGGATGATTGTAGGAGAAGGTCTACTGCTTGTTCATGGGAGTTAGGATTGGCTTTATCATTGGGAGATAAAGTCATCAGCGGGAGTCCTTGTCATCAGCGAACATAATACATTTTGACTGGTCTGTGAGGTGGTTAGGAAAGGAATATATGTGTATGAGAAAAAGCAGTGGGCCGAGGATGGATCCTTGGGGATACTTTAGATACTTTAGATACTTTATTTGAAACACCGACGCACTCTGTGGTGCGTATTTTAAGGTGAGTATGACTGAAGGGGTGAGTGTGATGATTGTGATGGATCAGATGAGGTGTAGCTTTGTTACTGACAAATATCAGCTGTTTTATTTGTCAGGATCATTAATTAATAGCCCAATGACCAAAGGCAGCTGGGTCCAGTATCGAACCATCAAAAAGCACTAACTTTTCTCAGGATCGAACCGGCTACCTTCAGATTCAAAGGCGAGCTCTTTAACCACTCAGCTACCCAGCCAGTTGCTAAGGGAATTCCTTGCGTAGTGTTCTGGAGTGGCGATCTTACTTTGACTTCATAGTTGTCGATGAGGTGTTCTATTTCCACTATTTGCTTCCGGTTTGTGAGATAGTTTTTCAGCCAAAGTAGTGCATTGCCTGAGATATTAAGTTGAAGGAGTTTGCTAATAAGGGTTGGATCGGTCCAGGCTATCAAAGGCTTTATTGTGTCTATGAAGATTCCGGTAGCTTGCTTCCTTTCCTCCCAAGCTCCCGAGATGTCTTGACAAAGTTGGGCCAGGGCTTTTGATGTTGATTTTCCTTTAACTCATGTTGCAAACCTGATATTACACAGTTCTCTTCTAGATATTTGATTAATTGTTTGTGGATTGTTTTTTCAATGTATTTGGATAAATTGGGCAGCACTGATACGGGTCGGTAATTTGATGCTTTGGATTTTCTCCTTTTTTGGATTTAGGGTAAACTTATTCTATTTTGGATGCTTCAGGAATTTCATTTTGTTCTGTGGAGGAGTTAATAATGTTTAATATGGGCAAAATTATTACTGTTTGACAATAACTGATTATTTTGTTGGATATTTGGTCGATTACTGCAGAGTTTTTGGGTTTGAAGCTCTTAAACATATCTTGAAGATCTTTGATGCTGACTATGTTAAACTGGGTCAGGCCTTAGAGTTTAATCCTTACTTTCCCATAAGGATGTCTCTGCTTATTATGTTAATATTTCTAAGCCAACCCTTATTAGTGAGTGGTGCAGTACAAAGAAGCCCTGCATGAATGCTGAGAAGGTTCAGGATGTAACACTGTGTCTGGGCAGTAGATCCAGTAATGTCAAATCACTGAAGTTCTTGGGGTTTCATTTGCAGTCCAATATTAAGTGGCAAACACACATTGATTATTTGGCTTCAAAAATTGCGACGGATATTCATGACAAGATGACTAAGTGCTAGTGTTTCTCCTGATGTCTTTCTCTGTATTATTCCGCATACATCCATAGTTTTATGTCATATGGAACCTCAGTGTGGGCTAACTGTTCTTATGCCATTGACATTGACAGAATTTTTATGTTGCAGAAAAAGGCCGTAAGATTAATGTGTGGCGTTCATAACCAAACACATTGCAAACCACTCTTGATTGCTCTTAGAATACTTACCATCATTGTTTGTCATGTGATGCTTTTTGTCAAGGACAATCTGCCAAATTTAACCAAAATATCAAATGTTCACAGCTACTCCACAAGGTTTAGAGGTAATATTTCCACGTCAAGGTGAATGTTTTCAGCCATTAAAAATAGCCTTTGCTATCAAGGCATAAAAAATATAATGCTTTGCCTGTTAACATAAGAAATTTATCTAGAGCTAATTTTAAGAATGTTATAAAAACCGGTTTAACAAAAGTCTCATTGTATAAACCTGAAGAGTTTTTTTAGGTTAAGTTTTCTTGCAGTTTTTGACACCATAATGGAAACCGGCGACTTGCCTGGTATATTTAGAAAATCCAAAATAATAGCTGTCTTGAAGCCCGGTAAAGATCCAAAACTGCCCGAAAGTTATCGACCCATAGCCCTTCTTAGTGTCTGTTATAAGCTGCTCGAGAGGTTGATATACAACAGAATCCTCCCTGTTCTCGATTCCAGTATCCCCGTCGAACAAGCTGGGTTTAGACCTGGGCGCAACTGTTGTGACCAGGTTCTAGCTCTTACTTCTTTCATCGAGAATGGTTTTGAGCGAAGACTGAAAACCTCCGTTGCTTTCATAGATCTTACTGCAGCTTATGACACTGTCTGGAGAAAAGGCCTCCTTATAAAATTTTACAACCTGATTCCTTGCCCTTTCCTGTTGCGTCTCCTTAACTCAATGCTCTCCAACAGGATGATTAAAGTATATTTGGGACGAAAGGAAAGTACTTTTAGGCAACTAAAGGATGGCCTGCCACAGGGGTCAGTGCTCGCCCCACTGCTGTTTAATGTGTACACAGCCGACATTCCAGACACTCGCTCCTCAAAGTTCGTTTACGCAGATGATATAGCTCTGGCTTATCAGCACAAGGAATTCCAACTAGCTGAAGAAACTCTAACAAATGACCTCACGACCCTCGGTGAATACTTTAAAGCCTGGAAGCTAAATCCAAACCCAACAAAAACCGAGGTTTCTTGCTTCCACTTGAACAATAGATTGGCCCATCAAAAGCTTAAAATTGTATTTGACGGTGTTGAGCTAAAGCACAATGAAACCCCACAGTACCTGGGGGTTACTTTAGATAGGTCCCTGACTTTCAAAAGCCACCTACAAAAGACAGCAGCCAAGGTGAGAACCAGGACTAACATTGTCCATCACCTTGCTGGTTCCACATGGGGAGCTAACGCACAAGTTCTGCGAACCACTGCTCTGTCCCTAGTTTACTCAACTGCTGAGTACTGTGCTCCCGTGTGGTTGAACAGTGTGCATGTCAGGGATATCGACGTCCAGCTAAACAGGGCTATGAGAGCCATTAGTGGTACACTCATGGCAACCCCTGTACCCTGGCTCCCGGTGCTGTGTAATATCGCTCCACCTGAAACCAGACGAAGGGATGCACTCATCAGGGAATATACTAAGATATTATCTGCTCCACACCTACCCATCCATGATTACCTACCCCAGGACACGGGCAGATTGAGGTCCCGAAGACCACCACTGCGGACAGCGTCCCAGTTGACGGACACAAACTTTTCAATCTATACCGACTGGACTTCCTCCTGGGACTCTTTCCAAGGTCGGAATCACTTTTTGATTGCTGACCCAACCTTAGCAGTAAGTGGTATGGATCTTCCTCGGAAGCAGTGGACTGTTCTCAATCGATTCCGCACTGGAGTGGGAAGATGTAATTATTGGAAATACAAATGGGGAATGACAGAAGACCAGTCATGCGGCTGTGGAGCGGAGTTCCAGACTATGACTCACATAGTAAATGAGTGCCCTTTGAGTGCTTTCCCGGAAGGGCTGATGGGCCTTCATTGTGCAAGTGAAGCTGGGCTGCAATGGCTTAGCGCCCTGGATTTAGCTTTATAGAGAGATCATTAATGTTTATTTTAGTTTTATTTTAAATGTACTGACGCAGGTGCTTTGCACTGCAGAACATCTTTTAATTATTTTATTGTTATTATTTTTAAGATGGTAGCTGGTTATGACAGCCATACGATGTATATATATATAGGTTAAGTTTTTATGTAACAAACTAACAGTAACATAGTTTGATTTTTTGACGATTGTCATAAACATTTTTATTGTTTCAATTGACTTTAAAGCATTTCAATTTATTACAATCATATGATTTGCACCTACACTTTTCTTAAGGAAAAATATTTGATTCATTATCTTACTATGTAATCCAAGGTTTTCGTGTTTTGATGAATTAAACTAACTGTTATTTTATACCCTAGAATTTATCGCTCAATACTGGGTTTCCACTCGTGCTTTTGAAGATTATGCGCAAGACCCAACACAACTAAGAAATTTTCTCGTTTTTAATACACAAACTGGCTACATGGTTAAAACATGGGACTTACGTTTCGGAAAAAATTTTATAATCAGGTGATCGCTCCAATGCTTTTCTTATGGAGAAAAATGATTTTTATTAACGAATTTACTAAATATTTCGAGCATTTTGAGCGTTTTGATGAATTAAACTACCATTATTTTGTACCCAAGAATAGTTATTTTCCATCCGGAACGGTCTCCCGCTTGTACTCCGCGAAATAATTTCCAACCACAAACCCCATTACAAAACTTTCTCGTTTAATATAATAGGATGATTATGCTAGGAAAGTTTACAGAGTAAACACTGTTTTGAGGTTTTCCCAGTTTTCTGTATACTGATTAACGGTACAAATCTGTGGGTTCGTAATAGTTTAATTCTATTTCTTAGGGGTCAAAACATTCATTTACACATATTACTTTATATAGATTTGGACAAGCGGTTCCTTATCCCAGGACAACTTTTGGTTTATACCAGTTGCGAAGTTGACTTTGGGTACAGAAAACGAAGTTGTTATAACACGTGGTAAGTCTTGTAGTTTGTCCACACTATGACAATTTCCCTTAACTCTTATCCATTCATTTTCTAGACAGCAGGGGGTTGATGTCATCATCAGGAGGACATGGAAAATCCAACCTGATGAACATGAATGGACAGTGGGATAGTTGGTTGGCCATTTTGAGGGCAGTGCGGACCGCTTGTTTGACTCAGTTGTCAATCAGCCTTCTGCTGCCCCATTTCTCACCCTTTCTCTTCCTTAAATATCCCGTCCTTCAAGGGGCTTGCGCAAAATGACCGTTAGAGGCAGACGTACTTAGCGGTTCGGCCGGAGTCTCCTTATCCACCACCAGAAACAACAAGTGGTTCTTGAGTTCTAAAATGTTGTCCACATTCGCCTTTCCCTTGATTTGTGTTAAAATTGGCTTAAGAGTGATATTATATAAAAGATTTTAAGTCCTGTGGGGGGCGACCTGAAGGAATTTTGCAAAACAGTTTTTTAGTGAGCATTTTTGGGCGAACAGGAAATTTCCACCCTCTATACCCTGCGGTTATGGAGATGCTCTGATACGTGAGCTAGTGGTATTTGACAGACATATAGTAGATTTTGTAACTGCATGTAAAATTGTAAACCATAATTAAAAATAACGGAACTTTAGTTCGATAAATAGTGAGTACTCTACTTTAATAATCACACTGAACATTTGCAAAAGTTTGATGAATTCACCCTAAGTTTTTTAACGATTTGTTCTAAATTGTGTTCTATGATAACAAGCAATAAAAGGTCAAACTTACTTTAAAAAATCACGAATCAAAAGCAGTTTTTCTTTATACCTTGGTGCAGAGGACGACGTGGGGATTGAAATGAGTGCAAGAACGAGTGGAATTAGTAATTGTTCTACAAAACCTTTTTTCAAAAGAAAAAAATATAATAAAATTGGACCTAGAGGAAGTCATGTTGTTAGCGGAAACCCACCAAAATGTATACAGCTCTGCAGACGGCTTATATAAACTAATATTGTTGTGACACTGTGTCAACGCTTCAGTTAATTTTACCTCTTTTTTACTTAAAAACATTATTCAAATAACATCAATAAGTTTAAAAAAGCAAGCATTACATAATGTAGTTATTTGGAGTATTTATTACGCCAAACAAAATCAGCAGGTTTGAATTTATCGAATAGTATTTCAAAGATAGCAAATATTAAGATCTTGTTGCTATTATTTAGTGTTAGTTTTCGTAGAAAGAAAAAAAAGTAGGAATAAAGTCTATTAAAAAACTTTGTGTCAAGACGATTAAAACTTTGCAATTGGCACCTCAATAAATACCGAGACAATTCCTGTTTTCTCCCCTCACTGCACAGGTCTGATCTGGTTGTGTTGACGCGTTTATCTGTGACCTACGTTTAACATAGTGAAACTTTGAACCGAACCTCCTTGATTTATACATAAATCCCTTTTGATTATTCTATATCATTCAATTATAAAAGGTCCATTACATTACTTATTACTGTATATCAACAAAAAATAAAAATAAAATACCTCTTTTAACACCACGAGCACTTGGTTCCAGGCTCCAATTATAATAATATTGATAGACAAAAAGAAAAAAACTCGAAGTTTTAAACCCTTTATTTACAAGCGATCCTCGAGCAGTCCTTATAGCTGTCATCGTCGCTTCCGCCCTCAGGTTTGTGTTGGGTTGATCACTGTTTGACTGGCGCAGTGGCTTCGCTTCCGCCCTCAGGTTTGTGTTGGGTTGATCACTGTTTGACTGACGCAGTGGCTTCGCTTCCGCCCTCAGGTTTGTGTTGGGTTGATCACTGTTTGACTGGCGCAGTGGCTTCGCTTCCGCCCTCAGGTTTGTGTTGGGTTGATCACTGTTTGACTGGCGCAGTGGCTTCGCTTCCGCCCTCAGGTTTTTGTTGGGTTGATCACTGTTTGACTGACGCAGTGGCTTCGCTTCCGCCCTCAGGTTTGTGTTGGGTTGATCACTGTTTGACTGGCGCAGTGGCTGGACACGTGGAACTGGCAAATAGAAGACGGAAGTCCCCAACTCCGCGACATGAAACAGAGAAGAAATACGTAAAATAATTAAAAACCTTTCGCTTACAACATGTTATAAACCGACAGTTCAGATTATATCCTTTACAAGTTATAATCTTCAGAAATTATAATCTTCAGAAGTTATAATCTTCTTATAATCCGACTTCAGAAATTTATGGAAAAATATTTTAAATTTGGAGCTTAAATGCAGTGTGAGAAAAATATTTTCATTTTTAACATTTTAAAGTAAATATGAAAGGTAATATGCCTCAAAAAGACCGTTCAAGATTTGATAGAACATCTTCCATTTAAAAGAGTAATAAAATTTTGCATGTTGTGCCTCCAAGTCCGTGTTGTGGCCGGTAGATGGCAGCCATCTGGTGCTGTCGAATGGAATTACTGCCGGTTCACTCTGACAGTACAATGATCAACAGTTCCGATTTTAACTTAATCAACAATAAATCGATTGTAATTATAAATTTTGATTATAATTAGCATTAAAGTTAATCCAAATTGCATTATAAATACAACATATTGTTTTAGTTAGACTTAGGTTATAAATTTCAAAGAAAATTGTCATATTTATGTTGCATCTCATTATTATTTTACCATAGAAGATGCTTTATTAACCAATGAAATTTTGCGGTGTATGGTTATTCTGGGTTGCTTTGTCGTTTAATTAAATTCTCTGCTGTAAGTGAAAGTTGTACCCTCTCAGGGTCAACTAGTAGCTTAAAATAAATTTATTTGAAACTTATTAACTTTACTGGCTTACGAATGCAGTGTGCCTACAGTGTATAAAGACAGGACTGGGGAAAACTGCTGTAATGTAATAAGACAAGGGCTGTTTCATTAGCAGTTAAAACGATGTAAAAATTAGCACCCAAAACGTCACTAGCCTGATCAGCTGGTGCATGTTATTTTTATGGACATCAGATGGATTACGTCACCGGCCTGACTCAAAAGCGGCATTTTCCAACATCAAAGGAATGAAACAGCCCTTCTTTTGTTTATATGTTCTCCGCAGTCCTGGTATAAAGAACCTAATAAGTAGGGACATCCTTATAGGGAAGTGAGAACGCCGCCTCCGAAACACAGATAGCATCACCAAGATGATTGGTTGAATGGAAACAGATGACTAGAATAATTTTCCAGTCGTTTGTTGTTGTTTTGATTTTCTTTGTAAACAAATATGCTAATTTTTACATTTGAGAGGTAGAAAGAGCGCTTCCTGCGACAGTAAGGAAAAGTAATCCTGGCATCAGCGCTTTATTTTCCTCTGGTTTTCGATGTCAAATCTAAAATTTTTTTACATAAGATGTCCCTACTTATTCGGTTATATATACATTGATACCTATGAGGTAGTGTGATAGTGAAAAAAACAAAAATATATCACATAATTAAGTTTTCGTAAAATACTTCAGGTTATCTTAAAACCTAACCACTAAAACTTACTTGACCACGTCCCGTTACCATTTACCTCACCTCGCCTGACCTTGTCCGTTCCTCTCGTCTCGCAGCCCCCTCACTTGTGGCTGTAGTCGTCCGCTTCCCCCTCCCACCCCCTATTAAATACATTTATTAAATCAGTTAAATCAAATTAAAAATCATTGTTTCTTAATTAAAATAGTTATAGTGTCAATTCGTATAGCCATGGAAACATAAGCAAAAGAATATAAAATCGAGACGAACTTTTATATTGTAGCTGTGCCGTCCCAGAAGAAAATAAATAATAATTTTTTATACATTTTTACAACACATCCAAGCTAATCTATATATTAATAGGCAAGCATGTTTCATTTCCTCCTTTTTTCTCAGCTTGTGCGTATCGTAGGAGAAAACCGTGCATACCGTTAGAAAGGTATTGTCCTGTAGATGAGCAGAATCATGTTATAATTTTCATCAGCCATCAGGGCTACGCCCTACAGGCTTTCAAAGTTTCAATGTTAATCTTATGGGAGAAGGAAAATTGATTGACTCATTTTACTGCTTTTTTAATAACAAATGCTAGCAAATCAGGAAGAACAGATGTTTAAGTTATAAGACATTCTTAATCTATTTGGCTCAAGATTAATAAAACTTTTGGTCGAATTTCGACCAGTAGCAACACCTGCTACTAAAACAGTGACTAAACTGTGAGCCTTATACAAATTGCAAAAATATGGGAGTGGTCTCAAATTAAAGATTTTGCTCCAATGCACGAGGGAAAATTATCGGCGAATCTGTAAAACTGCCAGGAGACGAGGAATAATGTAAAACGCCCTCCATAAGAAAATCATTGGATTCATAAAACTGCTTTGTGTACATTAAAACATGTGTTATGGTTTCATTTTAAAACGAGAGACAGATGATAACATTGAGTGAAGAACTATTAATAACCAATTAATTGACAAAAAATATACCTAAGTGGTAATACTATAAGACGTTTTGTGGCTTAGAGCGACTAAAAATTCTACTTTGAGCATTGCCTACCTTACAAACTATTGCAAATTGACTGCTGTAAAAAAACTATAAAATTTACTGGTTTGCTAGCTGAGCGTATATGCAAATCACAAAAAATTCTGATCGTTATAGGGCGCAATGGGTGATGAATCGGGGTTTGAAAAAAAGCCTACTTTATATACATCAAAACGTGTTTTGTTTTGATTTAAAACAAGAATTGTCAAATGATTAAACTGAGTAAAGATGATGTATTAATTAAAGAGTATCAGTCAAAAAAGAGTTAGTGTTTTGTTACCTGAATTTTCTTAGATCGCCTCTGGTAATTTCATAGATTTCAGAATTTTAAGAGAGTGATCAAATCAAAGACATTTGGCCTACATACTAAAGGAAAAAGTAGCAGGTCAAAAACTTTACCACAAATTTGGAAATATATTAAATAAGTTTTCAAAGGTTCTCCTGAAAGATTCTCCATGTATAGTGATTTTAAATATCTGTTCTGTTTACACGAAATCAAGCGTTTTGATTTGGAAGGATGAATATTAACAGTGAATGAAGATTATCTACTTCGAAGTGCCGTGTTAAAATTTGGTGACGAAAAAATAACAAGTGTCACAGGAGCGAAACATCTCTAAAATTTTAGGATAAATAAGGCAATGAAATAGTTAGGAAGGTTAGTATTGAAAGTTTCCTGGACCTAAAATGGGTGCTGAGCATCCGTCATGTTTTCCTCATTGCCGCTCAGCTCAAGGACTACGATTTCCTTCAAAAACTTATTTTTCATCACACTACATCGATATCACCTGTTTTCGATCCTCACTTCTACCAACGAAACACCTGTTTTGCGGGCCTAGGCCGGCAAAATTTTCCGGCCTAGGGCGGTAATGGAAACGGTAGCAGAGAAATCTGGAATATTAGAAGGTATTTAACAACAACAACAACAAATAACAAATCAGTGACGTAGTTAGTAGTTCAGCTGATAGCAACAGTTAAATATGTATGACGTAGATGGGAAAATAGTCCTTTTCCCTTGGAATCAGCTGCTTGTGGTCACTTACCGTTAAGAGTATTAGTTTTGGTGGCCTTGGCTGATGTGAAGTGGTTGCCTAGCAACCAGAAACACAAGCAGCAAGCAGTACATCTCACTAGGTTAGTTGAGGTTATGTTTTGTTTCTTATGAAAGAAAAAGTAATTTTTTATCTTGTTTAGAATTTATTGAATTGTGTAAGTGTGATGAAAAATATCGTTCGTAACTCGGGCCGAAAGCGTTTTGCCAACCCTCGATCGTTTCAAGTCCTCGACTTCGTCTCGAACTTGAAACACGATCTCGGGGCCGGCAAAACGCCACTTTCGGCCCTTGTGACGAAATATACTATTTCAAAGATCAATATAGGTTTAACATAAAAGAAAATGAAGCATTTAAATATGGGTGACTTAATGGTGCAGGATTGTAAAGAGTGCTTTGGAGGCAAATGACCTATTCAAACGGTGTTCTTAAAATATTATATACATTAAAATTAAATCTTCTGGAAATTTTCGAAGTGAAGAACTTGTAATCCGCTATGGTTTATGCTATTTTAATTTTATGAATAAGGGCTTTTGCCCCTCTGAGCCACTATTAATACCAATTTTAAAAATTTCGAATTACTCTTAACACATCTTTCTTATCTCCTATACTTTTATTGGTACTAATTTTCTTTACTTATATTGGATTTATGCGAACCATAGTTTGTAATACCGTTGACTAAATACACTTCGTTTACATGGTTGTGCTGAATGTAGGAGGATGTAAGCGGACCGAGCGAAGCGAACGATCTCGTCCTAGTATTACAGTGTTTGAAATTTAAATCTTTTTCCGAATTATACCTCCAATGCTTATCACGGAGTAAAGCTGCTCAAAGTAGCTAGTTCAAAATAAATGAGCGGTCGAAACGCATATTTCAATTTCCCCTTTTTTTAATTTGAGTAATATGATTAAAAACCTTACAAGGTTCCTGTCTTAATGACCGTTTGAGGTCCGGTTTGCAAACGGTTTGTACGGGATTGTAATTTTATTAGTAACATGTTTAATGGTAGCAACCTTTAATACATTAAAGGTGGTAGTAAAGGTGGCAATGGTTTAATTCAATGTAAATATCAACCTGCTATGTTTACACTAAGGGTTTTATTTCCGCCTAACTGGAGATAAATTATTGACCCTTGAAACATTTACCTTTAGGTATATTATTATTGAAGTAAAACGTTTGACTGTCTTATCAGCAATTAAAAAAAATATTCAGCCACTGCAAGCCTTTTGTATTCTTTGTTTATGTCCTCTTTTTTAACAAATAAATAGTTTATTTAAGTTCAAATTAAAACAATTTACATGCAAGTCTGTGAATCAGATTTTTAATAGTCAATATCTTTTACATACCATTAGAATGTAAGAATCTATAACAAACTATAGTCTAAACAACTAGAAAAAATTCACTTGATAAAACTACAAAGATACTACAGTATAAAACTGCAGTAACTTAAATTATACTTTTTAAGTTATAGACCACACAAGAAATTACCATTTGGCAAGTGATACATTAACTAGGCATATAGATAACTAGGTAAAATACCCTCCCTGTTGTAAAGTATGCTTTATAACTTAAATAAATGAGGCATTGAGACGTGGTCTGTGGAAAGTGTGCAACATACTCTGTTAGGAGGTCATTTTATATAGAAAATCTATGTTCCATAACTATAATAGGCGTACATCATTATTAACTTATAATTAAATTACTTACTGTAATTTAATTCAAAACATTATAAAACATTAACGACAAAACCTATTGAACATAGACTTAAAATTTTAGTACCCAAACTAAAAATCAATTGATTTACATTTTATTTGAATTTAATAAATAGGCATATTGTTAGTCATATACTTTGGTAATATTACATTTAAATATCTTTAAAATACCTACTTACATAAATTTACAGAGAATAAACTATGCAGCCCAAATTGAGATAAATACTTCATATATAGTGACATTCAAGTTATTCAATGTGGAATTAGCAAATGTTTTATTTAACAATATTGCAAAAATATACTTTTAAATATGCTGTTAACACAGGTAATATTGAGAGGGTTAAACATATTTCTTAGAAAGCTTTAATGGTTACAGCTACAAGACAACAAATATTCGAAGGACCACAAATACAGCTCGAAGGACCACAAATATTCGGGATGGATGAGAAAATAATGAGTTTTTTTGTTTACTCGAAGGACCAGTTAATTTTTTATTAAAAATGCCAAAAAATAATTATAATTTAGGGAGTTTGAGAATAATATTGCGACATAAGATTAATTAAACATGAATATAGTCACTGAGACAAATAATGTCACACAAAAAGGAAATGTTGAACAGTACCTTTTGTAATTAATCCATTTATTGAACGGCGGTACATGGAGTCTATGGAGGCTATGGAGTAGGTCGCCACTGGAGTCACCGGGACAAGAGACGTCACCTCCAGAAGGGGGGGGGGGGCAGAGGAAACGCAACGAAAGTTCATCACATTGTATCTTGAACCTGTTATATCTTTACATTATCATATGTTTTAAATTCTTGTTTATTTATATTTTCTAAACTCATGTGCTTTTTGTTGTGTGTTCATTATAAATGAAGTTTAGGAAATACACATTTTTATTCAAGCTATTTATTATTTAATTATATTAATAGGAATACTTTAAATGGCGACGAGGTCAAACTTGTATTAATGAAAAACAGTTGCTGATGTGTTGAGTATACTTTTCAAGTGTTATTTCAAGTTTTATTGCCATAATTGCACTTATCATACTACACCTATATACAAGATGGATGAAGATCAGTTCAACAGATTCTTACAAACCCTTACCCAGACTTTGTCGCAAATATCTTTACATGGATCTACAACTGCGAGTAATATCTCTCCTTTTGAGAATTTTGATTGTAATGTTGAAAAATTTTGTTCTTATTTAGAACGTTTCGAAAACTATGCATCAATGAAAAACATTACTGATGAAACAAAGAAGGCACAGCTTCTACTTACTTCCATAGGGCCAGTGCACTATAACAACTTGGCAGCATATTTGGGCCCGGAAAAACCATTAAAGTCCTTGGATTATATGACCCTGTCATCAGCCTTTGCCACCCTCCTTTCACCCCCTAAGAATGTTGTTGTCTCTCATACCAACATTATTTTTTTTCTTGTTACCAAACTGAGACTCAATCTATTGCTGAATATGTTGCAACTTTAAGGCGTCTTTTGACAGACTGCGAATTCCACATAGAATGTGAATGTAAATTAAAGATTTCAATCTCTGAAACGTTCATCCGTGCTCAATTCATTCGAGGGATTAGGGATAAATGGATTCGGGAACTTTTATTACAGACTAATCTTACAAAGTTTGAGGACATTTTGGCCAAAGCTATTGCGCTTGAAGCATCTCGGGTTCAAAGTAAGGAACTGGGTAATAGAGACGTGGTTGCTTCACCAAAGCTCTGCGACTTTACAAGTTCTGACGTGAGTAAGGTTACTCAGTCTCGTCGTTTTCAAAATGAGAAGAGAGGAACATACCCTGGTCAGCAGTCTCGTAGCAGCAACCCACGTAGGCCTACTACATTTTCAAGTAAACGTTTGTCAAATCAGAAACGAGCATTGTATCGCTCTTTGGGAATTGAAAATTTGTGTTTTCGATGTGGTAAATCCTCTCATAAATCCAATGAATGCAAGATTGATCCAGAAGACCTTCGATGCCAATCATGTTCTACAAGGGGCCATGTAGCTAAAGTCTGTATAAAAACACTAACCAAATCAACTGCATCAAACCAGATTAATTACGATTCTGATCACAGTAATTTGGACTCCCTTGATTCAAATAAGTGTTTTGGGGTTAATGCCATTTGCCCCATCCAGAATAATGTTTTAGATTTGTATGAGCTCACTACTTATCCTGGAAAATACATTATTACGGTTAAATTAGAAGGCGTACCCATGGAGATGGAGGTAGACTCAGGAGCAAAATTTTCGATAATTCCTGAAGACAAACTTCAAACCATTAAACTGAAAAAAGAAATTAAACCCTCAAAAATCAACTTTCGAGCTTTCTCTAATGACATAGTACCTTGCATGGGGAAGGTTGATGTTGACGTCAACTACAAGGATAAACACATATTTGGTGAACTCTACGTTGTACCCCCAGGACACGACGCTCTCCTTGGTCGTGATTGGATCAGAGGACTAGGCTTGGAATTAAAGCAAATTGACAAAGACATGGTGCATAAAGACAGTTGTAATGCTGCAGATAATCCAGACCCTGCTTCTGTCACACTTAACTCTGTTGACGTCCTAACTGAGTTCCCTAATGTGTTTGAGGAAAAGATTGGTTGTGTTCCAGACTGTACAATATCTCTGAAACTAAGAGAAAATGTGATGCCCATTTATACCAAAGAGCGAGTTGTTCCTTTTGCACTCCGTGAACGAGTAGAACGTGAGTTGGATTCTCTCGAACAGGCAGGCATCATTACACCAGTGAACACAAGTGACTGGGGTTCCCCGTTAGTGGTAATTCCAAAGCCTGATGGAGGAGTTAGACTTTGTGTGGACTATAAATGTGGGGTTAATGAGCGGTTGGTCTCTGCTAACTTCCCTATTGAACGGATTGAAGATGTTTTAAATAGTCTTCGGAATTCACAATACTTTTGCAAATTAGATTTATATAAAGCTTATCTACATCTTGCTGTTGATGAACAGAGCAGCTTAATACAAACCATTTCAACTCATAGAGGGACATATAAAATGAACCGCCTGAGCTTTGGAATCAAAACTGCTCCATCCGAGTTCAACCGTGTTATCTCCCAGATTCTGAAAGGTCTACACCAAAGTGTGCATTCTATTTTGATGACATTTTAGTGCACGGATCCACCCTTGAGGAATGCAAACAAAACCTCAGATTGTGCCTCAAGAGATTGTCGGAGTATGATCTACACTTGAACAAAAACAAGTGTTCTTTCTTCACCACTGAAACTGAGTATTTAGGTCATATTATTTCCAAGAATGCAATAAGAAAAAACCCAAAAAAGATTCGAGCGGTGTCCGAGTTACCACGACCTCAGAATGTTGATGATGTTCGCAGATTTTTGGGTATGTTAACATACTACGCACGGTTCATTCCGGACTACTCAACGATTTCTTTTCCACTTAGGAAACTTCAATCAAAAGGTCATCGTTTCAAGTGGGACACTAAGTGTGAAAATGCATTTATCAGACTCAAAGCTGAAATGTGCAGCAATAGAGTTTTAGTTCCTTTCGACCCAACATTACCAGTTACATTGACCACGGACGCTAGCCCTGTAGGTGTTGCTGCGATCCTCAGTCATTCAGTGGATGGGGAAGAGAAACCTATTGCGTATGCCTCTCGAGCTCTTTCGCAAGCAGAGATGAACTACAGTCAGTTGGATCGTGAGGCACTGGCTGTGATATTTGCAGTCTCCCGTTTTTACAACTATCTGTATGGTAGAAAATTTATATTGGTGACTGATAACAAGCCACTTCAGCGAATCTTTGGACATAATAAAGCCCTTCCACAGATGACATCCTCAAGACTATTAAGATATGCCTCATTTCTGTCTCAGTTTGACTACCAAGTTCAAAGCAAGAATTCAAAAGAAATACAGAATGTCGACTGTCTTTCACGTGCACCATTACCTGGTACTAGCAACACTATGGACGTTTTTATCAATAAAGAAGTACTTCAAATACACTTGGACTCCATTTTTCACATATCCAGTACAGCTATTACGGCTGAGTCGATTGCTGCAGAAACATCGTCTGACCCAGATCTCCAAAAGATCATAAAAAACCTAAAAGCTGAAAATCAAGATTCACCTTTTTCTATTTCTAATGGTATTCTCTTCAAGATGGATCGCGTTGTAGTCCCACGAAGCCTTCGATCGTCCATTTTAAAAGAACTTCATACCACTCATGTGGGAATAACTAAGATGAAACAACTGGCAAGACGATATGTGTATTGGGAAGGTCTTGACAAAGACATTGAACGCATTGTTCGTGGATGTACTGAATGTGCTCTTTTGAGACACAACC
>JAQYXR010001101.1:0-42128 GCA_030545055.2 Neoaliturus tenellus | reverse complement strand
CACATATATTACATCATTATGTGCAACCTGTCATAGAGGTAACACATGGGTTACGCTTTTCGAATATAAAAGACAATCATGGCGTTTCATTACACCAGTCCATATCGAGACACTATACGGAAAGGAGGCGGTATCACGTCCACAGCGGTTTCTCTGTTAAGTAAAGCTTTAAATCGTATTCCAGTAGGATCTATCGTAAACAGAGCAATAGACGCTTTACCATACGAATTTCACATACCGGGAGGTTATCAGTATTGCGGACCAGGAACTAAATGAAAAAACGACTGGAAAGAGGTGATCCAGCATAAATAAGTTAGATCAGGCTTGTAAAGAACACGATATCGCATATTCCACGTTTACCGATTCAAAAATAGGTCAATCGCTGATAAAAAGCTAGCGAATATAGCTTGGCAACGAGTAAAGTCTAGTGACGCTAGTATTTGCGGAAAAAGCAGCAGCTTTAGCGGTAACAGCAGGTATGAAGGCTAAAACAGCGGTAGGAGGTGGAAAAAGGAGGGGGTAAGAATAAAAAAGGATCAACCAAGAGAAAACATGGTGGTAATATTAGACTAAAAAGACGTTCTCCGAGGGAAAAATAATAAAAAACGACAATATGGTCAATGGTAAAAAACGGGCTGGTCTATACCTAAGACCGTATCGTGCATATTAAATAAAGAAATCAATTGGTTTATACCACATAAAGCGTTGACTAATGTTGAATTATTTTAAATATATTTCCTGTTTAAAAATACCATTTTTTCCGCGGAGTATTTATGAAAGACAGTTTACCAAAGAAAATATGGAAAAATGAGACTGGAATCGTAAATTTGGATAATACTGAAGGGTCCGGCACCCATTGGGTGTGTTATAAGAAACTAAATAGTAATGTATATTATTTTGATAGTTTTGGAAATTTGCCACCACCTAAAGAACTTGAACATTACTTTAATCTGCTAAAACATATATTACAACTATAAAATAGAACAACCTGATATACTTCAATATGCGGCCATTTATGTTTGGAATTCCTAGCTAAAAGTATCAGTCACTATTGAAGATGTCTTCCCTATAACGGTATCATTAACAGGAAAATCGTCCACTTTACGAAGTATCCTTTTTCCAGCGTTACGCTTGCAAAAAGGAAGATTTTGGGAGGCAGCACTGTTGGATTGTACAACTTACAACTCTATTCCCAATGTTACGGAAGGTAAAATAACTTATTACATTATTATAAAGGAAAAGATGCCAGTGGGAAGTTTACAGACTTGGAAGTTTGCACTCTACCCACAGGTTCTTATGAAATTGATCATATTAATGAATTTTTGCAAAATAAAATGGGAAAAGACAATATAACGCTAAAAGGTAATAACAATAAATGAAAGCTGAGCTTACTTCAAAATATTATATAGATTTCAGTAAGTCAGACTCAATTGGTGATTTATTAGGATTTCCCCAAAGATGGAGCGATTTAGAACCAAATAAAACACATTCCGGTAAACAAACTGTAACAATATTAAAAGTCAATAGTATAGACATAACTTGTAATATTATACAAGGAGCTTACAGAGATGGAGCAAATACTCATATAATACATACTTTTTACCCCAGTGTACCACCTGGATTTAAAATTGTTGAAAAGCCGCAAACCTGGTATATCTACCTTTGAACACCAACTTTCATTTCAGGACATCGTGTTGAACGTATTGGATCAAGACGGTAACTTGATAGATTTCCGAGAAGAGCCTATTACGGTAGATTACATTTAAAATCAACACTTTAATACAAAACCATGGGTTTAACATTTAAAAGCGAACAACCTACGGGAATCCGCATTAGTAGCTCTTCAGCTGTGGAGGAGTTAACACGCGAGAACATTCGTTTCTTAGAGAGAATTGGATTAAAAGTAACCGATAATGGATATACTGGATATAGCTCAGGGTCCAACATTCGACGAACCCTATGGGAAAAAGAATATCACACCCACAACCCCTTACACTTCATCAAATTAAACAATACGATGAAATTCGATTCCCATACAAAATCAAGACATTTACACACTACCATGTAAAAATTACTTGTATATTGAAGGAAAAGTTACTAAAAAGGACGGTACTACTACTGGTACAAACAGTTCCATTTATAAATAATCCCATGGCTTTCCTGTTTGATGAAATTAGATATGAAATATCAGGTGTAACAGTTGATTCTACTAAAAAAGTAGGTATTGCAACAACTTTAAAGGGATTAACATCTATATCACCTAATGAAACCAATTTAATACAACCTGCAGGATGGGTTTTACCTGCAAAAGACACAATCACTCCAGATACAAATGGAAATTTTGATTTTCATATCCGTTACGTTTGTTGCTTGGTTTTGCTGAAGATTATAGGAAAATAATATTAAACGTTAAACAAGAATTAGTTTTGTTGAGATCTTCAAACGATAAAGATATTATTAAAGCTCCAGACGGTACAACAGATGCAACTTTAGAATGGAAATTACATTAGACAAAATTGTATGGAGAGTTCCACATGTAAAATTAGCTGACGAGCATAGAATGCTACTATTAAGAAAGTTAAAGGCTGATCGTGATATTGTAATTCCTTTTAGAAGTTGGGAATTTCATGAACATCCCAGCTTGCCACTACGGATCGACACACTTGGACAGTTAAAACATCTAATTATGTGGAACGAGCCCAGGTATATTATATTTGGTTTACAAACAGGCAGAAGAGACACCATCACCAAACATGCAGGCCAATTTGATCATTGCAACTTGAAAAATATAAAGTTTATTTAAATTCACAATTTTTTCCATACGATAATTTAAATGTGTCATTCGCTAATAAAAAGTACAGCATATTGTACGATATGTATGCAAGATTCCAAAGTTCATATTATGGTAAAACGAATGCACCTTTACTATCACCAGAAAAATACTTAGATGGTTACCCTATAGTTGTAATCGATTGTTCTAAACAAAATGAATCGGTAAAATCATCAAGTGTAGATATAAAAATAGAAATGGAATTCAACGCGCCTATATCGGCTAATACAACTGCATACTGTTTAATTCTACATGATAAAATCGTAACATACACACCTTTAACTGGAATTGTTAAAAATGTATTGTAAAAAACCGGTTTTGTTACATTCCAATGCATTCCGCGAGTATAAAAGCAGAGTGTTCAGGTCGCTCCTCATCAGTTTGTTGCCTGTTCTTGTATGGGTAGCATCTTATTCAATATGGCTTCTCCTAGTGGTACACAAGAAAATGTAGTAGATATTGAGAAGGAGATATCCGACTTTTTAGATCTTCAAGGTCAACCGGAGGGAGATGAACACAACGCTTGCGGACAACTCCACGGCAGTAATAATGTTGAGGAAAAAGGTAAAAGAAGAAAGAATGCACAGAAGAAGAAAAGGGATACTGAAGATAATATTTCTCCTAACATATTGAGTGAGGTATTCTTGCGAATATTTTATCCAATCTCATCCAGTTTGGACAAAAGTGTTTTAATCGGTGTTATGAAATCGACGGATTATTCACCTACTGTAATTTTGACTCATGGACCCAAAATGATTTTGTTCACCGATAGTGCTTGGGAATCTTTTATGAAGCACTTGCATCTGCTAGAATGCTATTTAACTAGTAACATGTATGGAAGAAAGACAAGAGTAGGACTTTTGGATTCAAATGTGGAAATTGATATTATAAAGAATCGTGGTGACCATCAATTGCGGTTTAGAGACACAACAAGACATGATAACAAGATTCAACTTAATCGAGAAGAGTTTTTATTCTAACCTGTGCAACTGAACCAATAACAAGATACTTGAGACAACTAGTGTTTTCAAGTTCTATTATTAAAGATTATTTGGAAGACACTTTGGACAAACAACCGGACGCACCTATATTGTACGGACCTGTGGATACTTCTATATTTAATAGGGTTCCTCATGAAGTACAAATGTGGAGACAGTTGGAAAAATACGCTCAACTACATAAGAAATCAGTAAAACAGGAAGAAGAGGAAGAAGGAGGAGAAGAATCAAGTGTTAGTGATGAAAATGAAAACAAGGAGAATGTAAAGATTAGGAAACTTAGATGACAATGGTTGGTTGTTAAAACAATATCAAACACTTTGTGGGGTTAGGCCTACCGGGGACGGTGCCCACGTTAAATATACACCAACGCGCCAACAACTGTACGGCCAGGTATAAAAGTCGTACCTACCGTGGTGTGGAATTCAGTTGACCTTTGACTTCGTCATGAGCAGACGAGTGATCTTCGCAATGGACAAGGAAGAAGAACAAGTAAAGTCCAAACCTGGTATAATTGAGTTCCAAGCGTTTCGGGGTAATGATGATAGATTTATCATAAAAGAACTTGTGTTTTTCGATATCAATACAAGTGTTCCATATACATTTTTGTTCAAACCACCATGTTCTTATTCATCATTAACTAGCAAAGCCGCTACTACCAACAGGTAGGATTTCAAAATATTTCCATCATATCGATTGGTATGATGGTTTTGCAAGTTACAACGGACTTATATAACATCATGCATCAGTTTTCAAACAGGTTTACCAATATTTATACAAAAGGACTGGAAAAGAAGAGATGGATCGAAGATTTACTCATGTTCCGGTTAATGATGTGGACTTGGATAAAAACTACAAGTATACGATGGAAAATGTTTGTATTTGTACTAAAAGTCCAGAACATGAAAAAGATAGACATTGCGCTTTAAAAAACGCCTATAAACTCGCATCTTACCTTCAAAGTGGGGGAAGTGGGGAGTGGTGGGGGTGACGGGGGTTATATAAGTGAGGAGCAGACCGGGACCTGGCATGAGTATTACTCGAGATTCCGAGACGACAACATCTCCCAGCAAGAAGACGAAGAAGAAGACAATCTTTAACTCAACCATGGCATCTCACCAGTTCCTGCAAACTTTGGTTGAGCAGTTCAATGCTCACTCCAAATCTACCATACTACCCGTCAAGAAGTGTTCCGAACTTAAAGACGAGAAGCACTACATTATCCACGCCATGAAGAAGATGGAGACTTCAGTTGGAGAGGCCATTTGCTGCAGTCTTAGCGAGGCACCGTTCACCTCCGGGGGATGAGCCCAAGTTCCAAGTCTACCTGCCGAAACGGTTCGTCCATCTCCTCCAGAACGAGGATCTGCGCTCCATCCAACCCGGCTGTCTCTACCTGGTTTCCCACGGTTGCACGGGTAGCAATTCCACCGAGTTTGACCATCCACATCGCCGACAAGCAGCAGTGTTAGATTTTAATTTTACTGTTGTACATATGTTATTGTAATGTTTTATAAATAAATAAATAAACCATAAAAGACAAAAAATGCAACATATCAATATGTGAAGTTTGTCACATATTGATATGTTGCATTTTTTTTTAAACTTCGCGGGTGACCTTGACCTTTGACCTTTGCATTTCACAGTTACCCCCACCACCACCAAGCTAAAGGTTAAACCTGCTTCGATGCAAACACCCCCACCACTTTTTATAGTAAACCCCAAGCGCTGTGCCTCAGCTTCATTTCAACTCCGACGGTCAACCGTACAACATCAAGATGTCTCTCAATGTAAGTTGTGCTAGTTACGAGGAGGTAACATTAAGACTCAGCAGGAGCTGAACGACTTGTACAAGGAGTTGCAGCTGATGGTGGCGCGAGGCTACCGTATAAATGTGCAAGTCTACGCTTGCAATATACGCAATCTCCGACACCCAAAAGAAGAGTCTGAACATTACTCTTCTCCAGCGACTTCATCACCGGCGTCCATGAAGACTGAAGCGAGCCAGACTTTGGATTATTTCAGCTGACTAGCAGTTGTCTTCTTTCGTCTTACCATTGTAGAATATGTTTATTTATTTGTTATATTAAAAATGTAAAAGAGAAAAAAACACCTATCTTGTTACTGACATATGTGCTCAGTAACAAGATAGGATTTTTTAAAACACAATTTGGATGACCTTGAAACTTCCCCCACCACTTTTTCATAGTACCCCCAAGCGCTGTGCCTCAGCCTCATTTTCAACTCCAACGGTCAACCGTACAACATCAAGATGTCTCTCAATGTAAGTTGTGCTAGTTACGAGGAGGTAACCATTAAGACTCAGCAGGAGCTGAACAATTTGTACAAGGAGTCTGAAAAGGAGGTTGTCAACAAAACCGATGATCAACAATTGTGGGACTCCTCTATTACAGAAAAGGAATTACATGCAGCCGTCGAAGCTGTCGAGGAAAAGGAAAAGAACCTCAGGCAGCTCTGGTTGGCTCAGATGGATATTTGCGGATCTGTGCCGCGTGATGATTTTGAACTTCAATGTCAGATGGCGATTACCCAGCAACTAGAAGAAGCCGAAAAAGGAGCTAAAGAGTGGAGGTACTATCCGGGCGGAGGTGAAAACTGAGAAACAGGAAGAATATAACGAATATGGTGATTAAACGTACTGTTGATCCCAATCCTTTTAGTTTTAAGTGGTTATGTTATAAGTAAATAGAAAAAGTTTCCTTTTTTAAAAACTCCATTTGGATGACCTTGAAATTTCCCCCACTACTCTGTAATACCAGCATTGCTCGCTGCACCAAGCATCATTCCTCCTCCAACAACCATGGCGGACACACCTGCTTGCAATGCCATGTCTTCCACCGAAGATGTACCCAATACGAATTGGGAAATTGACAATCGACAACGTGCATTATTTAGAAACCATCTGCGATTGGATGAAGTCTATTCTCCTCGACAACCCGGAATAAAGCTCAAGGTCACTTTAGATTATGATTGGTCTGAAGTTATACTGCAGCAAGACGATCAACAATCACTGGAGTATTTGTCAAATTTACCATCGTCAACCATATATACTACAAATGAGGTGGAAAGGGAAGAAGAGGAGCATGAGGTTTAGAGTTTCTTATTTTTTTAAAACCCAATTTGGATGACCTTGAGATTTCCCCCACCACTTCCCATATACCTAGAGTGCGCAGGGCTGGACAGTCAGTCGCTCGGTGTCCGTCGTAGGGTGCACATCGCGGTTGCTACTCCAATTCCTGACAATTTGGGGTAGTTCAAAGTCACCACACTTCTACAACTTCAAGGTCATCACACTTTAACTCTGGGACTTGCATCAACTTGTATTATTTTCTGTGTTTTGACTCAAGGTCATCTCACTTAACTCTGGGATGGTATCAACTTGTAGTATTTCTATGTTTGACTCAAGGTCATCACACTTTAACTCTGGGGCAATATCGACTTGTAGTACTTCAGTATTTTAGCTCAAGGTCACCACACTTTAAACTCTGAGATTGCATCAACTTGTATTTTTTCTGTGTTTTGACTCAAGGTCATCACACTTTAACTCTGGGAAGGTATCAACTTGTAGTATTTCTATGTTTTAACTCAAGTCATCACACTTTAGCATGTAACTTTAAGGTAGCACCGAAACGGTGCTACCCGGCTTGACATTTTTCAAGTTTCCCAAGGTTATCACAATTTCCCCCACCACTTCCCATATACCTAGAGTGCGCGGGGCCGGACAGTCAGTCGCTCGGTGTCTGTCGTAGGTGCACATCGCGGTTGTAGTACTGGTCTAAAGTAAGGCAGCTGGGCTAGTTCAAGGTCACCCGAGCGGTGTCACATGACGGTTTAGGCAGAGTCACGTTGCAAACTTCAAGTTTCCTCGGCACTTTTGCTGTTTTCTCATCGCAAATTCGCTCCAAGTCGTCAAGGTCATGGGAACCGACTAAAACTCGGAGCGTAGTGCGAGAAACCGCAAAAGTGCCGAAAAATTTTAGGTTTCAGCGTGACCTTGACCTTTGTGACATCGATGACGTCATTTTGGTGATGTAAGGGTGATGACGTCATCCGCACGTTATTTCTGTGACGTCATGGGTGTGACGTCATGGATGTGACGTCATTGGTGATGACGTCATCGATTGCGTCATCGATGACGTCATCGATGACGTCATCGGTGGGGTCATTGACCTCGATGACGTCATCGCTCAGGTGACCTTGAAGTGAGCCAGCAGCCTTACTTTTGCACTACTTACATTCCATGTCACTATTTTGCTCTACATACATCCCAGATATTACGGATATTGTCCCTACACTTCATGAGGGATTGTCCCAGTCCATTGTTACCACATTGTTGTGACGACTCTTTTATTCAGGTGTTCACTATTTCCTAATACTACAACAATGGCTAAAGCGGATATTTTAACAATACATGAATCTCTATTGTTTTACCTAAGCGTTTAAGATGTGATTTTAATCAAGGTTTGTAAATTGTTTTGTTTTGTTTAACATTTGAATCAGTCATATAATATTCATTGAACGTAAATATAAACATTTTTGTTTATTATAAAACTATAAGAAACCGAATAAAACTGCAACGGATTTAAATTCAATATACTAATTACATTTCATGAACCGTATTTACCCACAGTTCAAAGCTGATGATAATAAACAAGAAACAAAATAATAACTGATGATTATATAATGTTAATTACAAGAGGTCATAAACTATGTAAAACAACGTTTCAATACCTCATCGGCCGGAAGTACAAGTGTGTTGATGGTAATTGGTAATTTCCGGTCAGGAGATTGTACCTGCTAACACCTGACAGACTGATGACATGCACGGTATGGGGTTTATTGTGGACATTTATTGAGGACTCCAGATATTTACTGTGGTTAAAATAGTTAAATTTAAAAACAGTTTAAAATTGTAGGTTAATAAAGTCACAAAGAAAAGCATAAAACTTTGACCAAGCTAAAGTATGTTTATTAATATTTTATCACTACAAATTAAGCTACTGTGTAAGTAATGTTGTTTCGCGATTTCCCAAAACAAAGTAGAACATGCCTGTAACATATTTTCCATTACACCAATTTAGAAGTTGTTTGGAAAGCTTAAGGACTCTCTCGTACACATATAAATATATTGACCCCTAAAGGGGTGACCACCGGTGTCAAATGAGAGGGTGAACCCCTAATTTACCAACTATTGACCTACATTCAGTCTAAATCAATGTACAATAAAACAGCTCCATTATGTTAAGATAAAATTATTAAATAAGAATGGAATATTAATGATCATTCCTACAAACAAAATTACCACTTAAATTGTATTCATTCATATTTATAAATAAATGTGCCTATTTATATGCCTGTATTAAATAAAATGAAAACATAAAGATATGACTAAAGAAATGTGTGATTTTTTTAATTGGGCATGACGGTTTAAAGGATGGGCGATCGAGCATACATTCAGGGTTTTATCAGTTTTTAAAGGGGATTAAAAGTCGATATTTCAATTATTCACCCTTACTTATTAAAACTACAAAATTTTATTCTAAACAATTTAATATAGGTCACAAAAGCAAATAACGTTTACTGATTTACATTTTTAACATTGAAAATGAGATTGTGGAAAAAATTTTTTTAATATACTTTAAAAAACTATTTTTATTCTAAGCTAAATAAGTAAGTAAAAAATCTTACTTATTGTTGTATATATGTTTTCTTCAAAGTTAATATTTAAATTCACGTAGTTTGGATTTATTGTTGTTTGCCCAAATATCCCCTTCGCCAGAAACCTTTTGGTTTAATGTTGCTGGATACATTTTAATAGGAGAGCACATGTTTAAAGAAGGATTTAATAGGAGATGCTTTACGATGCGTATGGTAATTTTTTAATTATTAAAAGTCTAAGAATAGAAAATTGAAAATAGTCAAAATTTCATGGCATTTAAGATCCGCTTGGAGGCATGTGATTTAAAGATTTAACCCTTAGTGACTTAATAATCTTTAGAGTGCCTGGTTTTTAGAGTCAGTTATGAATTGACATTAGATATTATATTATTAACATAGTGATTATTTATTACGTACTTTTTGGTCTTCACTATGCGATTAAACACCGACCGTTACATGGTTGAAAATATGAGGATGTCTAAAGGAAAATAAACTTGAATCAATTACTTTTCTATCTCAGTGTTATCCAAGAATCTGCACTGCAATCCGAGAGCCCCATTTGTTGGAGAGCGTTGGATTCGATGATATTAAGCCCCGCGGAGAGGTTCTGATATTGGCAGACATCCCTACATCCAATCGTTGTTGATTATACCATACTTGCAAATAAACATTTGACAAAGCAGTTTGTTGAAATCGTCTCTCATAATTGTAATTGGTTTTGTTTTAGATTATTTAGTATATAGTTGTTTGAGAGAGCCGTATTTATCGTTTAGCTCAACACATAACTAATTCAATTTGAGTGAACTAGAAATATTTATGGCTTTACAATTATATTGAGTGAACATTTTGTCTATAATTATACAACAAATTAACTAAAGAGGTCCGGTAATCCAATATTTCAACATAGTAATGATTTATAAAAACTCTCCTGGACTTGAACATCTTATACATATGAAAGCCAAAGTAATTAGTCAGATATTACACATAATGACCGATAATTTTACATAATAACCCAGTTAGCTGGCAAAGTTATTAACACGGTTTCTATTTATAATGTCTAGCGGAGTTTGGTTTAAGTAATAAACTTGTTTCAATTTACTTCAACCAGGATCGGGCATAATGAGTCTTATAGTTGCAAAGGTAGGCAAATATAATACCGTAATTTCACTCAGTGCTGTAGGTAGTTGGGAAATGCGCGGGTTGGGTTTTAGGTTATGTTTCCCCAATTTTACATTTCTCCATTATTTCACATTGACCAAAGTCAGTTGGATATTGGCCTCTTAAATTGATAAATAAAATACAATTTATTAAATTGACAAAGCTTGAGTGGTTATTGTGTAAAATGGTCGAACATTTTTTTAATAAAGGCTGATTTTTTACTTTGACTGAATATGCTTGTTATTCCACATTATAACTTAATTAACCATTTTACCTAAAACATAAGCTAATAGAGAGAACCGCTTAAAACCACATCACATCCCACTCATTATTAGCTTGTAAAATAGTTGAAACTCCTTTTAAAACAATACTTTAATATAGCGCAAGTTTAATGATTATTCATAAAAAAACAAACAATAATTATTATTAACATGAAATAATTAATACGTGAGTAGCAAAATTGAAATGCACTTTGAGTATCATTTTCAGCAATGTGCTTCATTCCAAACAAAGTGATATATTTTATCGAATCCCGACATTGAAGCTAATTGATGTAGATTGAAACATGGCTCTGGCGTGTTGCTCATGTCTGCTCCGGTTGTTCACAAAGGTTCTTCAACGTCAACAAACACTACTTTACCTTACTCAATTATATTAATTCCATTTTTAAGGCTTTGAGATATACGGTATTTAATTTCATAAAATAAGAGTGGAAATATTTACTTGCATTTATAAATTGTAAAACATAACCTTCTGAGTTGCCTATGTAAATAAGATGGGGGGGGGGGGATAAGATCATAAAAATTCCTTTTATAACTGATTTTTTTCTGAAATAATACAACATTATCAATCACTAGGATGGAAAAGCGTTATTTCTTTGTACGATCGTGTTTTATGAGTGAAGCGAAGCCGCTCCTCAACATACGATGAAGTGCATAAACATTTTTTTGGTAAGAGTGATGAACAACTTTTTATCATACTGTAAAATCATAATAATATAAACCCATTTAAGAAGGGAACTAATTAAAATTATTTCAATGTATTTATTATGTTTGATAGCTGACTTCCATATTAATAAAAAATTTTGATAACCTACTGGTCGAAAAGAGACCAAAATTTCTATTACTCTAAAAAATGTTTTATAACTGAAACATCTATTTTCCTGTTTTATAGCATTTAATATAATTTTTGTAATAAACAGCTGTAAATATTAGTTCAATCAATTAAAATTTTGAAGGCCTGTAACGCATAGCCATGAGGGCCGATGTAAATTATATGGATATCTGCCTATCTGCCGGACCTAACCTTTGCAACAATATGTGCGGATTGATCTTACGATGCACAAAGGCTAAGGCAGATGTGAATAATGAAAAATATATCCTAGGTCATACTGAAAGGAACACTCTGGATGGGCATGAGTCAACTGAATAGAATGTAAAAATCTTGCATTTAAATTAGTCTGAATGTCGATTGCATTGTTCTTTAAATGTTTGAGATTAGTACGAATTTTTTTTTTTTTAACACAAACTTAACGTATAATATTTTTACCGATGACAAATGTTGACTTTCTGGACCAATAGGTGGACGGAAAACCGATGTTTTGCGTGCAGTATTATGAAAATAGTAGGAAAGTGCTATTCATATTTATTATCCCTCTTTAAATTATTGTTGTTATTATTATTATTAATCCCTTGATCGAGCGGCTGGATAAGGAGCGAGCCCCACGGGCGTAAGCCAAATTTAGGCCTAGCCTGACGTAATGTGATAAACAATTCCAGGTTAGATTCCTAAAGAGTAGAGGAGGTTTTTTAGTGGGTAAACCCGTTTTTTAGGGGAGCCCCACACTACAGGCTGGCCACCTGTGTGCGTAATGCATTTTTCCGCCTCTCCCTCAAAAAAAAAAAAAAAAATTATTATTATTAATGAAAAAACTTACATAAAATACCCTGTAAAGTGTAGATTCCTTATTATAATTTTTTAGTATAATTGCAACAAAACTGTATTTTAATAACCGTGCAAACCAACCTCTAAGTAGATTATTCAAAACATAATGTTACCAAACTCAGTTATCGCCTCAAACGTGGGGCCAAGCGATAATAGGGATCAGAGAGGTCCTTTGAGCAGCATAGAGCTGTTTACACATTGTTCATTAACTTTAAAGTGGGTTTGTTATTCACAATATATCGCTAAACTAAAAATAAACAGTCATTAATATTTTTATTATTTTTTAAAAATTTTATAAGGGAAAAATTATTCCACCAGCTTCTTAAAAAAAATTACTTGTACTCTTAAAAGACAAAATTTATTTTTGTCATTTTCAGTATGAAAGACAATAATAAATATAATTGAAGGTAGATTTAGTAAAAGTAACAATTTGGAAGGTACAAAGCCACGAACTGGATGACTAATGGATGGGCCGTGTAAAGGTTTGCTTACATCTGGGGTTTACAACCAAAAGTTGTCGACTTTACCCAGACTTTACCCACTAGTGAAATTTGACCACTTTAGGTTGTCAATTTCGGGTGTACGCGCATTTTTGTAAATTGCAGCGAATCAAATTAAAAAAATGTATGAACAAATTAAAAAAAAAATCAAAAATAGGGCCTACTCCGCTTTTTAGGTCAAGGTTTTACAGGGTTGCACTGAATTAAAATAGTTTCAAGTAAAATATAATGTGACAAAAAATAATAAAGTTTAACTAGTTTAAAGCTTAGTTTGAGAGATGCCACCCAAGAATGTCTTGGAATAGATTAATTTTATCATTACGGTATTTATTCTCTTTTATTATAGACCAAAAGATAAAAAAAAATATGTAAATATACATTAAATTATTTATAGAATTTGCACTGATAACTCCACTTTCATATCACTTTCATATATATAGGATTATATGTTTAATTCTCACCGAACAGATATGTAAATTGGACTTTGTTCCAATTAGACTTAACAATAACTATAATAAAGAATCAACACATTACAAGGTATCAGGGTTATGAGAGCCATTAGTGGTACACTCATGGCAACCCCCATCCCCTGGCTCCCGGTCCTGTGTAATATCACTCCACCTGAAACCAGACGAAGGGATGCACTCATTAGGGAATATACTAAGATCTTATCTGCTCCACACCTACCCATACATGATTACCTACCCCAGGAGACGGGCAGATTGAGGTCCCGAAGTCTACCACTGCGGACAGCTTCCCAGTTGACGTACACAAACTTTTCAATCCATACCAACTGGACTTCCTCCTGGACTCCTCGGAATCACTTTTTGATTGCTGACCCAACCTTAGCAGTAAGTGGTATGGATCTTCCTCGGAAGCAGTGGACTATTCTAAATCGATTTCGCACTGGAGTGGGAAGATGTAATTTTTGAAAATACAAATGGGGAATGACAGGAGACCAGTCATGCGGCTATGGAGTAGAGTACCAGACTATGACTCACATAGTCAACGAGTGCCCGTTGAGTGCTTTCCCGGAAGGGCTGATGGGCCTTCATTGTGCAAGTGAAGCTGGGCTGCAGTGGCTTAGCGCTCTGGATTTAGCTTTATAGAGAGATCATAAATGTTTATTTTAGTTTTATTTTAAATGTATTGACGCAGGTGCTTTGCACTGCAGAACATCTTTTATTTATTTTATTATTATTATTTTTAAGATGGTAGCTGTCTATGACAGCCATACGATGTATATATATATATATATATATATATATATATATATATATATATATGTTTAATGTAATCTGTATTAAATGACCATATAACCAGACCAACCTAAGAAATTTACCCATATATGCCTTTGCAAAACTTTACAAGCAAATATAATTAAAATAGGTAAATTATCAAAACAAATTAACTCCAATTGCATCATACTGAGAATTTTACTTACAATAAAAATTCGGTTTTAAAACTTGAGGTAATTTAAGTATAATCATTTTCCAGACGAGAGAACGAATATGAGGCAATTAGGAAGCTTTGGCAGGTAAGCAGCTTAAAGCCATTACTGCACGCGAGAGACGCGCTTCTAAACAAAAGTTTCTATTCCTTACTGAATGATAGAGCTACAAACTACTATGTATAACTCAGACATGAATAACATTTTTAGGAAATGCCCTGGCTATAATAAGCCCGCAAACACCTAAATTTGCTTTATTTTTTAATCATTTTTCAAATATTACAATCAGTTTTAGTTTCATGGTTCTCAATGTTTTGATGGAGTTTCTTATTTTTCATTTACAAACTTACGTTATTTAACGCCATTGTGGTACTTTGGTGTAGTAAAAGCGAGCCAATTACAACATAAAATAATAATGCAATAATAAAAATTATTGTAATGTTAATAATCTCACCACTGAAACCCTTGTAGCCAAGCACGGTTCTACAACCCTCCACGATGTTCCAGAGATCATTTGGAACTGGTCGCTGACGCAGGTACGGATAGGAGGACACGCCATGCTGGGCAACTACTTGGTGCTGTGTAGTCACTAAGTCCTCCAGAGGGAGACCCTGTACTCAGTCAAGTTGTACAAGGATGGTCAGGAGTTCTTTTGGCTCCTCCCTAGAGACAAGCCACCCGTCCAGGTCTTTCCTATGGAGGGCGTTGATGTTGACGTAAGCTCTTACTCTATGTCCCCTCTTTACATATTTGTCTTTTTCCTCTTTACATTATAGCCATAATGGGGTTTGTTGTCTATGCTCTAATACCAAACACAAAGTAATAATCATATAATATACAATTCGTTGTTCTAGTATAGTAAAAGAAGAGTTAATTAATGTCTTAAAACATTAATCATGCTAACAAGAGTTTTATTAATTTTTTATGTGTGACTTTTTTCAAAACTAGAATTATTTGGATGGCAATAAAGAACTGAATACTAATTACTAAATAATTTCACTACACTGATTTATTGAAAACTAGAATAAAATTCTTCTTCCATAAAAAAGTCCAAACAACACTGGTAAGGTACTCTGAACCTATATATACCATATTGATGGTTTGCAAATTTAACCTCTGGATAAGGTGCTCATCTTTTTGTGCAAGGAAAATATTTTGTAGAATAGTTGAAAACTATTGGGTTGTATCCATTTCCTATTTTTAAATAATATTAATAATTCGTACCAACATTTACTACGAAAACTAATCTGGAATTTTAAGTTAAGAAAATTGCACCATGAAGCCCATGAGTTTATGTTATTAACAAAATTCATTATCATAAGAAAACATATTTATTGGAAAACATATTGACACTCGATTAATTTCACATTACAAATAAGTATAAATATTTCATCTTTGCTGTAAAAAAAAAAAAAAAAAAACTGAGTCTGTGTCGTAATACAGATATCGGCCAGTATCCAGGTGGTACTGAGATCACTAGTTCTCACGTCTACCGGCAGATATCGCTATGAGGTGTCAGCTGAGGCGCCGTCCTTCCAGACGGTTTCTGACCACGGTGACCTGCTTGTCGTGGGTAAGACAACGGCTTGCTAACTGGCGTTTAGTTATAATGTATCTGGTTGTCAATATGCTACGCAAAGGATGCTAGACGTTTTTATACGAAATGCTTCAAAAGTATATTTTACATTACATTATTTATAGACGTAATTTCTCTTCTTTGACCATTGTCTGTGAATATTGATAGCTAAAATGGTTTAAAAACAGTTCAATTTCCTTTGCGGTCTTTAAAACTATCATTCTTTGAATAAAAATATGATCAAAAAGCTTTTATGGAAATCAGTAGATACCAATCCTGATAGAGTTAGTTCGAAGATAAACCCCATAATCTCTCATAGTTGTGTCAGACACTATCCGTTATGCTAATGACACACAATTCTAACTATATTTTCAAATGTAAATAAACTGAATGAATGAGTGAATGAAGATCTTTATTCCATAAAAAAATAAAGGTAATGACAATGCGGATGATAGTAAAGTATAAAAAAGTAATATAATCATAAAAGTATTATACAAAAGTAAATATATCAGAAATATAAAAGAAAAATTAAGGATAACATAAACTAACCATCACCAACGATTATCTTCAAACAAAGAAACCATAATCTAGATATAAGACTACTAGGTTATACTATAGAATATACAACTAGATAATGTTTGACCTCTACACTTTGAGAGCTTAAAAGATTTGCCATTGCCATGCCTGTTATCTGTCCTACAGATAGATTTTCGATGAACCAGCTAATGAGTGGAAGCATACGACATACGACATGCTAGTATTTTATTCCTGTATGTACCATTATTCATGCGATCACCTTATACGTCCGCTCAACTACATGGATATTAAGTATACCAAACTTTTTAATTAGACAATAACTATGTTTCACATAATAAATAGTCATATAATTGCACGATCTAAGTAATTTATATCATACTAAATTAATCCTTTTAAATTACGAGTTCTATTAGTGGACATTAATGTAAATACAAATTACGTTAGTTAGTTTTATAGGAGTCTTCAACCTCCATTTTTTAAAATTTCAATCTACTTAAATATTGAGCCTTTTTATTTACTACGTAGATTTCAACATAAGTGATACATAATTGTTCATTTTGTAATTTTTCATCTAAAACATTCACTTTTAAATCTAATTATCATGCTATTAAAATGTATTTATTCGTTTTCGATACAATCAGAGAAATTATCCAATAAGTAATTGAACTTGTTTTGTTTTGCGGCCCAAAAACTTAATAACATGTTCTTTGGTACACTCAAAGATAGTTACTTATTTTGCCACATAAAGGTTGATAATCGATCTAGTCTCAAAATAATAATTTTAGTCCTCAAAAGTCTTTTGTTTAATTTGAATGTATGTAACACAATTAATATGGTGACGCTATTAAATTTATCGTACATATATCTAGTCTTTAAATATTTCCCTACGTGGTTTATCATTAGCATCAAAATGACATTTATATAAACATGTTAAAAAGGAATTTACAATGCCCGATCATTAATCACTTTATATTCTGATGAACTGTTATCTATTTTCACGTAGAACATGTGTACAATCTTTTGTTTACTAACCCCACGAAACTTTTTTTGTCTCATACAAATATAAATTTATATAAAGCAATGCTCACTTATTTGTCTCACTAAAATAAAGAAAGAAATGTTAAATTTATTGAATGGTTGAAATACCTTCGGCATGAGTTGTAATACGGTACCATGTAATCCTAATGGACTACAGGGCTCATCGGTGTACAGCCGTCTGAGAGGGTATTAAGTAGAGGCTTAGGAATTTGAAAAACTTTTTCCGAATAATGGTGTTAAATCATCAAACCACATTATTAATTATTATTACTGATGTAAAAACGTGTGAAACATAATACAGTATTTAATTATTCATAGCGAAAACAACAAATAGATTGATATTTACCTAATTTTTCTTAACACAAGAAAGATGTTTCTTATTAGTATTCTCAATTGTGTGTATGGTATATTAATAACTAACTGTTTTACCAAATTACAATCTCTGTTGATTTTTAACATTTTCTTTCAGCCCTACCAAAGGAGGGCCCCAAGATCCGCGGACAGCGGCCAAGATACCAGATGGGAGACACTGTCAGAGTCAAATGCACCTCGGGCAGGTTCAAAGCCTCCCGTCCAGCTCATATGGTTCATAAAAGGAGAACTGGTACCTATTATTGAGGTCAAATAAAACATATCAAATATTAAATGATAAAAGAACCAAGAGCTAAGCTTAGAACGATAACTTTGTTGGAATAAAAGTTGTTCTCATGTTCTTATAAACTAACTTTAAATTTGTGCTTTTTAAGACAGGTATTCTTCAAATAATTTACATACTTTTTGAGAATCTTGTGAACACAATTTAATTTGTTAATTCACCGTAAAATATTAACACTATCTCCGAATAAAATAGGTAATTAATTAATTATATCCAAGCACAATGTTTGAATATTGTATACCCTTACATTTCGTTATTTCACTATCAGTTCATTTACGTTATAAAATTATAAAAAATATAATAAGGGAATTATTTATTTGCATAAAAAAAAACAATAGTATTGGTTAATTTTTTTAATTACTTCAAAATAAATACGATTTTATTACGTTTTAGATTGTCCGCAGTTAAACTCACGTAAAGTTAAAACGATAATTTTAACTGCTAATTGCTTTTTTACAATATTTCACTAATGTTGAAATACACACTAACTATTATGAGTTGAGATATTTTTTATGAATTTCATATTTTAATAGAATAAATTTGATCTTTCTTATCAGATCACTTCTTAATTCGTTTTAAACATAGTGATTAGCTTTTATATCAGGGGCCAGGGGTTCAGCTTTTACTATTGCAATGGCATCTTAACTATAAATAATAGTGACTGTCTTAAGAATTAGCGTCTCTTTAATTTAAATTTATTTCATTTTTATTCTCATGTTAATTAATAAGTGAGAAAATCAAGAATGGAATCTGCACCCGTGTTCGTGTAGTGAAAAGAAAACCCCCAATAAAACTTAACATGAATGTTCTTGAACTGCCTATGTTAATGAAACTAACACGGCCCCGTAGTTTTATTTGTCTATAAAAACAAATTGCATTTCCCTTATCAGCTTTTTGCACGACATTTCTGCAAAAAATGTGTTCTCCTTATTTGTATTCAGTGGTGTTTTACACATAATTTTCTTCTTTTTACCATGTCATAATAAATTTTTCCATTAAGTCTGGCATGATATTGGTTTGAAAAGGGTTTGTTGTTATAATTGAAGCCTAAGGATTCATTAGAAACAACGAAAATTTCTCCTTAAGTTTGACATTAATATTCGTCTTTTAGGAAGTTATTATTTTATACTTCAAAATGCAATATCTTGGGAGCACGAGAAATAACAAAGACAAATCTTTTGACAAAATAATACTTGGAAAAAAACTCAAAGTAAGTGTTATTGAGTGTGTCCTTTGTTTTTAATTTTAATGTATTAAGTATTGGTACCTAACCTTTAATCTCAATAAACCATAAAATCAAAATAATTTCTTTTGACTAGAATTTAGATGGTTAGCGGAAGGGTATAACTCACACCTAAAGAGGACTTTGTTTGCAGAGCACTTAAAGATGTATATAAAACATGTTTCTATTCATTGTTTCTATTTAAAGGACCAACCATTTGGTCTTCACGGCTTAAAATCTGAAAAAAAGAATCGTCGAAACTAGTAAAGGATATCAAAAAAGTCTTTGTTGACTGTTAACGAAGATAGATAATTATATCTGAGCCCGCTCCATATTCCTGCAAGCATGCACTTACGACTGATAGGAAGTTAGGTGACTTCTGGCACTTGGAGGAAGAAGAATATTGCAGTGGCACTTTGTATTTGAGGTTTCCTATATGGGTTAATTCTTGATATTTAATAAAAAAAAACATAAAAAATTAAAACAACAAAGAAAAAGAAAAATAAGGATTGCTAAGGTTGTATTTAAAATCACTTGCAAAGATCTAAATACAGTATCATAAACTGTTCGGTTGATAAATTTAAACAAAGAAACATGTTCACTTTTATTTATTAAACCTCATCAATATTAAATTTTGAAAGGATTCAATTTGTAATATATTTATTTTGAATAATTTCATTAATATATGTAACAACGTGTTGAATTTCAAGTGTATGGGTACTACAATTGTGAAATTATATTGATTTAAAATATGCTTCAATTAGAAGAAGAAGAAAAAATAACAGTATTAAAATATCAATGACTACTAGTATACGCGTTGCTCGGAATCGAGCAATTTATTTCTATACAATACAAAAGTTACTTTTAGCTCTAAATCAATGACATCCGACCAATCCAATATTGTGAATCTCTTTAATCACCAAACTACACGTACTTACAGCTGATTATTAACATATGTTTAAAATGCTTTATTCAATCCCAATGTTATTTAAATGGGAAACTTTGAGATTTCAATGGGGGATAGCGACTTTATTTTCACTCCGATTCTCATCAATATTTGGCGGAAACAACTACAGACCAAGCCCTATCCAATGACACAAAAAACTTTAAATTCAGTTGAAAATTGTAGGAGGAGTTCTCAAAACAAGAAACCCCTTAGCGTATTAAATAAGTATAGATTATAGGTATGAATTTTTTATAAAATTTGATGCATTTTATTCTAGCTATGATTCTTATTTTTTATTAATATTTACTTGGGTGTTTGAGTATAAATAGCAATTTTTTTTTAATTGAAAATATTAAGTTATAAGTGTAAAATGTATTTCATTGTACCGTGTTTAATAAGAATACACATCTGTTACTGGAAAATATATATTTAATAATATTAGATAAATATTTATGTTTTGAGATCATACAATTAGTTTTGCCATAGTAGACATGGTACTTTTTTCCATTTACTAAGATTGAAGGAAGGTAAATGGAGTGATTGAATTTGGCTAAAAGTTTTGAGACCAGGTGTTAAGCTCATCAGAGGCTGTGATCCTATTTACACCTTACCCATATCACTTACTTTCCTTTCAACCTTTTCTCCTTCTTACTTTTCACCAATACGTTTCACAATAATTTATTTTAATTTAAGGATCACATTTATACTTTGGCTTTGAATACTTAAATATTTTAATATATAATTTGTGATATTAATCAAATAAAAAAATCTAAAGATAGAAAAAGTAAAATTAAAAAAGTATTAGTGCCTAACATAGTAAAAATAACATGTTAAAAATAATCTGGCTTGATGGAAATTTTATTTGTTTAAACTTCCAAAACTCAAAATAATATTAGCTTTAACTCGCTTTATTGTATTTACATGATAAATAGGTGTGATTATTAGAAAGATCTATATCTCATATTACAAACACGGTATCTTGCTTATTTTGACAAGTGTTAGAGCTAAATTTAGAATTTTAGAAACAAAAATATCATGCCTATTAAAATTTGTGGATCCATCTAAAAACAGCCCCATGTAAGTTTTTAAGTCCTGGAATTCATGCATTTAATTTGAAATAACAATTTTGACAAACCCTTTTTTACAGTTCATTTCTGTACCTTCAACCCTAAACGCCAAAGGATTTAAACTAAACATTGTGGAGATTAAAGCCTTATATTGTGGAAAGCCTTATAGTTGCCTTTCGCATCTTTTGTACAAGTTGTAAGTTTTACATGAGTTCACAGCTTGTGGAATAACTTGTCTGGTTTTTATTTAATTGATTTTGCAATGCAACTAAAAAGCTTGTATGTAATACAAACAGTAATTTGATTTTCATTCCTATTAAATATTTTGTCAAGAAATATAAACCTTAAACATTCTTTTTTACCTTTCACAACGAATTTTACTAATGTATTTAATTTTTCTCAATCAAAGTTTTTTCTCACTTCTAATTACGTTTTGTAGTGAAACTTTGTAATCTATAGTACTACGTACATTACAAAAGTAGGTCTAAAATAAATTTTGTTAGTGATTGAGAGATAAAGTAAGAGTGAGTTTAATAAAAGCGAGACAGTCAACAAGGACTGTAGGCCTCTGGGGAGCTAATTAACTCATTATTGTCAACGTTAATGTCCGTGATTACATCTTAACTGCCTTGATTTAAATTTACTCTGAATATTTTAATAATTGTTTTATGCGTTTTCGAAAAGTTAAAGCATTTAAATTTTTAAGTGTATATTAGTCTTTTGGTTATTTACTAGTAAAATATCACTGTCCAGTGACCTTAAGGATTTTATAGACCGGACTGTATTAAGAGAAAAATTTAATCCTATAAACCTCACACGTGGACAAAAGATGTTTCAAAGACTTTAAAACAACGACAAAATCGACGTTATGCAAACTCTTTTAGTTTAAGACTATGTTTAAACAAAATATGGTTTGACATTTTACAGCTGGTTCAGCTTTTAAATATGTGTTTCATAGAACGAACCAAAACAAAGAATCTTAGAGTTCTTTGTTGAAGGTAGGTTTATCTTTTAAACCACGTAGTTCGCTTAAACACAAAAGGCTTCTCCGGGCCACCTGCATGTTACACCGCTATTCACACTTTGTATCACATTTAATATTTTAAAGTTATGTTCATATTTATAATTTATTTTATAAGTAGAATCTACTCTGTTTTATGACAACTGAACTATAAAAATAATGCTATGGTATATATTTTGTTTATTACAATAAATATGTCATTTAGATAGTACTTTTAAAATGTCGAAGGAACTTTGTTTCTGAGATGAGTGGTTCGGGGGAAGGATAAAAGTTTAAGGTTAACATTATTTGAAATTTTTAAGCTTTATCATATGCGCAGTGAAGATTGGTAAAAATTTACTATCAATAACTCTCCTTTATTAATTAAAATAATTTTAAAGAAAACTATTGATTTAATTTGATTACAATTTGATTAAACACAGTGTCGTGAAACCCACACACACAATACATAAGAAAAATACGATTTTTCGTTTATCAAAACATTTTTTTAATGTTCATAATTCATGTTTATTATTTATACTCTGTTAAAATAAAAATTATACAGTATTTCTTAATGTATTTGCAATTTCTCAATTGTAGAAGAATATGAGAGATTAAATAACCAATCACATTTACCTTAGGTTAGTCATAAACTGTAAGGAATACTAATAGTAGTTAACCTTTAAAATACAGATTGTTTCTGTTAGTGCATTTAATGTGTAAATGACCCAGACAACCAGATCCAAATACTGGGATAGGTTGGGAAACTTTGTGTTAACCTCAATCCCCGGCCACAGTTGTTATCGCTAAACAACATATTCAACCACTTGTGGGGTTTGTCCATTTTTAACTATATATAATTTAACTGTTGAAATTTATTTAATAAACAATCAAATTGACATTTTTAAAGCAATATTTAAATGAAATAACTATACTCAATATAACCTTATATCTCTATTAAATTTTTATAAGGTTATTAATTAATTTGTTATATTAATATTTTTTGAAAATAATTTGCAACAAAACTGATAAAGGTATTATGATTTTCCATTGAAAAATTATAAAAACTCATTAAAATGTAATTGACTCTTTAGGTTGCGGCAAGTTGAAAAGTACATTTATCTTGTAATCCATTATAACAAGCTAACTCCAAATAATCCTAACCGATTCATCTGTACACCTGGCTTCTGGAATATTGTTGGTTGTTGTGAATATTTATTTGATCAATTTAAAGTGGTATGCTTAGTAGTAATTGAAACTTGAGAAATCCATAAAGTTTTAATTGTTATAATACTATTATATAAAATTAATCTTGTAAGCCTACAAGATCCACCCGGGACAGTCCAATGTCAATGTGCGTGTACCGAAGTCGGTTAGTTCGTTTTTGTTCGTGTGAAATGTGTCTGTCTGTGTTTTATGTGACTTAATGTTTTGAATATTTGACAACTACTGAAATGTGGCCTATTTATGACTGATTTGCCGCTGAGGATGAGGGGTAGTGCCCTCGAAACATGTCCGGCAATCCTTTGATTTGAGAATTATTTTGATACCTTAAGGCAATTATTTAAGTAATAACTTAAATTAATTTCATAAAAAGGTATCAAAACTGTTAGAATAAACTAATATTTTTATGCAGTAAAAATGTCTTTAAGATTATAACATAATCTTATCTCATCTAAATGATTTTATAAGTGATTTTGATTAATTGTACGCAACTTTTATTATGTTAATGAATTTATTTAACACATGGGAATTTCAGAACAAGCATTGACGACTTTCAACTATTAATCCGACTGGTGTGAGGTTTCATTCAACTACTTACTTCAAGATTGCTTTAAAATTGGCAAGGCTTCCGTCTTGTGACCTAATAGTTAGTTTGGCCTCATAATGTTTGAAAGATAAAGCAAGTTATTCTATTTACACTCTGAAAATAGGTTTAATCCCATTGAAAACTATGCAATTTATTTTGAATTTGATGCATTTCATAGAGTGGTTGATAAGTCACTGCATATTTAACTTTTTTATTTTATGCAAACCAAATATTTTATAAAAATTAATAAATTCAACATAATTTAATAATCAAATCAATCAAGAAATAGATAACGAGGGATACTTGTAGGCTATACAACTAATGATGACTTGGTTTAGTTGAAATATCAGCTTAAACCGGATTATATTGATGATATTGCAAAGTTAGGTATTGGAGGACAGCATCGGTATATGATATTTAGAATTAATTCAGTTTTGCAATTTTTGAGAGTATTAAATAAATTAAATTTACCATTGTATGCTCTATGCCATCATTGAAAACGCAAAATCGATTTTAAAATCATTTATGATGCACAAACCACCAAAGCCAAATTTTTCAGACACTGCATTTCATTAATCTACCGGCCCCTTTATAAACTAATATTTTAAAATAATCAATCATCATTAATATCATGGAGTCAATTTTCCTTAGAATTTTTATTTTATTTTATAAGCTATTAAATAATTTTTAATTTTTATCTCTTAACACTATGATCTATCATAGTAGGATTTCAGTTATTATAGGTCTTAGTGTAATTTTACACTCTAAATTTCCAGTGAAATGTAATCTTTTAAGAAGTCTTCCGAGAAGAGGATCCCCAGACAATGGAGATCAGATTAAATCGAGTGCGTACAAATCGTCTGCCTACATCGACCATTCAACTGAACGGAGTTAAAATATTTTAGACTCATTTTAGCACTATTTATCCATATGTCAGAGTGTGGAAATTGATCATTCTTAAGTTATACGTGATATATTTGATTTTAAAATATGTACGCTCAAGTTTTTGGAACATTATCTACGTCTAATAGAATATGATGAAAAAAATGTAAACAATTTATTTTTGCAACAACAGTATAAAAGGTTCTTAAGGAGAATTTACATCGTTTTCATACAATACAGAAGTCCAACCAGTTTCCCCTAAAATAAAAACAAATTGATATAATCGCTTTTCGTATTTTTTTTCTTTACTCTACAAATATTTTTATATGAAAGATATGGCAAGGAAATAGTACAAGTAGTTACTACATAGTAATTAACTCTTTTAGAGGGAATTTGACATGAACTAAAAAAAGATCCCTAGACCTTGAAACGTAAATTTAAAACATTTATTAAAAAATTATTTCCCCTAGTGGGTGAAATAACCAGTTGATCTAGTCCATAACTTGAAGAATTGACAAGTAATTGTCAGATTTATTTATCAAGGGGTGAATTCTGCATGAAACATTAGTTTAAACACCTACAGCGATAAATTCATATCTGTTGTAACAGTAAGGTTTTTAATTCATCTAAAAAGGAGGTTAAATGCCTATTGTGTAAATAGTGTACTATATATTGTTCGTTATTTATTATCATACCCAAAACACAAAGTGTTGAGGGGTTGCCAAGTCCTAAAAAAGTATGATATCAAAATTTCTTCCAAGTCATTTGAACATTGGTTTTAGAATAGCTACTCGACCAATTGATTTGATCTTTTAATGCTTGGTAAACATTTTGTAAAACATTATTTTATTTCGGGACCGTACTTTTCCAGCAGATGTACGTTTTTATCATTGAACCAAATCTAAATTCAATATTTTCCCATTAATCATAATATATTCGTAAAAGGTCTAACTTTGTTAATATATCTGCTGGCCAAGTACGGCCCGAAATAAAATAATAATGTTTTGCAAAATGTTTACTAAGCATTAAAAGATCAAATCAATTTGTCGAGTAGCTATTCTAAAACCAATGTTCAAATGACTTGGAAGAAATTTTGATATCATACTTTTTTAGGACTTGGCAACCCCTCAACACTTTGTGTTTTGGGTATGATATTATTATTTTTTATCATATTTTGTTTTAACAATACAATTTTTAAGTAGGAAGAGAGTTTTAATTAAAAGTTGTAAAATTAAACAGAAAACTGTATTCGTTTGTCTGTTTTTTTAACAGTAGGTAAAAATTTGTGAGGAACACTGCAGTTGTTCATATGATCGAATTTAGCTATTTAACTGCATTGAGAGATTGAAATACTAATGTATGAACCCATGCTGATATCCATGATTCGTAACGGAAGTGACAGGACGGTACTTGTACTCCCTAAATAACGCTGCAAGTGAAATTTTCAAACTACATAGAACTATCTTTGAGTAAAGACAACCTAAGAATAACTGCAAGTAGGCATCACGAAAATGCGAGCCTGAATTTAAAACAGTGTTGCCGATTTCTGCCGACCTATCAAGCTGTTGGCATCTGTTATTAATTACTGCAATAATAGGAAAACATGAAAACAAAACACAACCAACAACATCGCTAGGTAGGACTAATGTAAGTCAGCTTCCAGCTGTTTAAATTTCCGAGCTCGTAATTTCGTGGCGCCTAGTATACTACATGGATGCTGTATATAACTTCTTTGTGTTCTGGATACGAAGCGGTTTAAGACGAAAGTCAAGCTATTGATTTATTGCATAGCTGATTAAAAGAAGGGTAGAAACAATGATGATACGGATATGATTTTTATTGTAACAGTTCCATTATATTACTCTATTTTGAATATTATGAAATATTATATTTAATATGAACATTAGTCAATCATCTTACTATAAATTATCAATCAAGGTAAATTGCAATGATAGCATATTGTGAATTTTTTTATAACTAACTGCAGCAACGCCTGTACATTGCGATTTATGAAACTACCACAGTTTCTATTTACAAAAATTCCGCTAGTAGCTTACAGTTTTCAGGTAGTACAATAAGGAGGCCTACCACGCATGTTTTGAACACTAGGCATATTAAGCAATAAAAGTTGTTACATCAACACTGCACAAAAATTGCATTTTTTTATGGGACTATCAGTTTTTATCACTTAGGGGACCTGCCAACCGGGATTATTTCCTACCCAAGAAATGCGTTGTCCAAACATTCCATGGGCAATAGGGTGCAACTCTAAAATTACGCCTTTTAATTTGATGAAGATTTGGCAAATATAACATCAGATTGTTACCAAATATTACTAAAGCTATAGCAGTTTAAATTATGAAAAAAATCACTAGTTTTGAAGATAAAATATTTTATTTTCAAATGTACTTATAGAGACAATTTAAATCAATATTGTCAGTAAAACAATTTATTGGATTGGAGGAAAGCCAGCACAATTTTAAGTAAAATAATTTTCTGTGTAAAACAATTTATAAATGTGAGCTGATGAAATAAATGAATATGATAGCAGTGTTTTGAGTTAGCTTTTTTTTAAAAGAAATTTAAATAATATTGCCAGCACTACCTATGTCAAGATAGGAAACTCCGTGAAAAGTTACAGGGAATTCCTATTAGAAGTAAAGGTGGTAGCCCTGTCTAAAAATTAAACAAATGTTTGTTGTTCGTAGGAAACTATTTTTCTAACAATTTTAGGCTTCTTTTGAAAGCATATATTTTATTTCACTGAGTGTTTTCGAGGTAAGCTCAGCGATTTTTACGAGTTCAACAATGGAAAACAAGGACTAGTTACAGCCTTTTTTCATGATTTAGGAAGTGAAAATTTAGCGTATTCAGCTTCGTGTCAAGGCACGCGCCGTCCGTTTCATTAGGTGGGGCTTGGCGGTGAGACATACTATCGAACGTGCCACTGATGGATTTCAGAAAACTCATGAGGATTATTATATATAAGAGAATTATTATATAAACTGGCTTACTGAAACCAGTAGAGTGAACTTTACCAACTTAATCTAAGAATGTCACCTGATTAAATTAATGAATACGGTAACAGATGTTTTTGCTCTTCTAAATGTTAATATTGAACGTCTTCTGTTTTGTTTACCTTTTAAAATTACGAAATGTAAACAATGTTGTTTTATAAAACTTATATTTTATGTATTTTGTTATATTTAAAGTGAATTAACTTTATCTTTGTACACAAAGGTTTGCACTACGTACATATACGAAGATTCCTGCAAAGTTTCGAGTGATTCCCATCAGTGATAAAGGCTGTAGCCTTGTCTAAAAATGCTTTTTGTGCGTAGGAAACTAAATTTCTACATTTCTAACTTTTTTAGGCTACTTTTGAACGCTTATATTTTATTTCACTAAGGGTTTTTAAAGTAAGTTTGGTGGTTTTTAGTGCTTATTGACCCAGTTAAACGGATTGAAAACGATTTCCAAATTAATTATGGCCTATTTGTGCCCTTTTGAGAAGTGAAAATTGGCCGTATTCTGCTTCGTGTCTATATAGGCACGCGTCGTCTGCTTGGTTGGGTGGGACTTGGCGACGTGACACGACCGTGCCACTGGATAGACAAAAAGGAGCTAATATTCATTTATTCATGTAAGATATTAAATACGAGTATTAAGTAAAATATTTTATTGAACTAGAAAATTTTTTTATCAAATTCTTTACAGAGTGTAAATAAATCCTTGCAATACGAACTTCTGCTACTTAATTCAGTCTGTTAGCAGGAGATTGTAGTTAAAAACTAGGCTCTACTCTAAAACAAAAGCAATGAGTAGGAATTGGATTTGGCTTTGCGGCATAATTAGCTATTACTACTAGTTTAACAACTCGTATGCACACCTTGAAATACCTACGAGGTAACACTTAAATGAAATTTCTAACGCAATAGAAGAAAAAGAAAATAAACAATTTATTTTTATTTTTTGTTTTAAAAAGGTTATTTTTATTTTATTTTTACTTTTAATAATACTTGATTATAAAAAAATGTCAAGATAAAATTGCTAATTGTGATTAACTCAACATTTAAAATGTAAATTACTTTCCTCTTTGGGCGGCTAATTATGGCCGGAAGGTTGGCAGAGCACAATCACTCGTCACAAGGCTACAAAGCTGTGACGTCACTGTACACGTAATTGGGCTTCATTGTTTACCGCAGCAGATATATTGCGGTCTTGAATACTTGATTAAATTTGTGCCCAAAATTAATACTAAAACATGTTAAGGATCTTTGATCAACTATAATAATTTTATGTTGTTTATATAAATATTGACAAATGGCTAATTTTACCAAGAAAACTTGTGTTATAAGCCATTTTTTCTTACAAACAAATCCGAACATTAACCGTTCATTCCCGCAGATCGAAAAGTAAAAAAAATATTAATAGTAGGAGTACAAAAAATCACCATTTTATAACACAAAAGTGAGTTCCTAAAATATCTATATATCTTGCACTTTAGAGGTTGGTAAAGGAGTTTGTCGTTCCTCAGCGAGAGGAAAGATACTGTATCTTTCATGATCATCGTTAGTAGTGTCAAATGGTTGGTGCTGGCTTAGTTCAAGGTCACCCGGGATATTTCGTCATCGATGACGTCATCGCCCGGGTGACCTTGAACTGAGCCAGCACCAATAATTTGACACTACTATCGTTCCCCCGTTTTCGTAGTAGGCTACTGTGAGGAGTCAGGTCCATGAGCATTCCTACGTTGCTTTAAATAATCGCCGTGATTTCGTAAATTTGATGATATTGTATTCCGAACATGTGTGCCTTGTTAGTTCTTTTAACAACTATTAGCATAAAGATAAATAATTTGTGATAAAGTTTTTACATGAAATCAATTCAAACTCAAAGAAACGTAGAATAAATAATTATTGTTGTTGTAAGTTTAAATTTTTCTCAAACAAAATGTTTTTAAACTCTTAATGTCATCTTGCACAAAGTTTTTAATTAAATCATCAATAATTGAAATTTATATAACGAACAAATAGAATAAATTAGTTTTATCATTCAAATGCAAAACAAAAAAATATATTTTCATGAAAAGTAAACTGAATAATGTTGAGCGACCTGCATCTTTATTTTATGGATTTAATTGACCTTAATACAAAGATCACACTCATATACTGAAGAAGTGGAAAAAAAACTACACGTTCCCAAGACAATTTGCTGATATAAAACGACAGAATGCAGGTCAATACATCACAACAAATCAGACCTTGCCGTGCCGAGCTAAGCACGCCATCTGGTATGGGCTGTTATGGTGGAGGGCTGTATAAGCTATTAAGATAGCACTAGTGATGACATTTTTCTAAAGAAATAATAATTTACAATGACAATTAATTGTACTTAATTCACGTCTGAGTAAAGTATTGCTCGTATAATATCATATGTAACTTGTAAACATAACTTAAAATCAGACCAATAATGCTTACCACAGGATGTTGTGCTTGGGTGTAGAGCTAGCTGAAGATCTTTATCATGACAAATGTTTATATTCTATAATAAGCCATTTATTCTCGGATAATATTTAGTATTTATTACTTAGTTTTACCTTGATTTCTTTAATTTTGATGTACCTTTATAGTCAAGCACGATTATTTTCCTCATTTTACCTCAACTTGTGTGCAACGCAAGAGAAATACACGAGTGAATATAATGCACATAGTTAAAAATGTTGTGTCCTGAAGATAAGCAAAAACCCTTCATAATTTGCGTAGGCCTCCAGGGCTACGCCTTACAGGCATATAAAATTTAAATGTTAAATGGAAGAAGGTTCATCGATTGAATTCTTAGAGGCTGTTATGATAAAAATGTCAGGAAATCAAGAAGAAGTGACATTTTAGTCATATTCTTTACTTATAGTAGTTCTTTTTACTAATTGGTTCTACAAGTTCAAAATCAAATTAAATTTGGACAAACTTGAGCATTGTTTGGTTATTAAAAAAATCTCATCACTTTCTTTTACTACTTATAAAGTTTCTTAAAAAAAAGTTTAAACAAATTAATATTTCATTAAAGGTTTCAAGCGACCTTGTAAAATGTTTGTTTTAAATAATCTACTATTTTTCACTGGTGACATAATTTAAAGACATAGTTACCATACTTGAAATTCCTTAAAAGAAATAAACTTGAAGAGATCTCTGTGTTATCTAAGAATCAGCAGTGCAATCCGAGAGCCCCATTTGTTGGAGAGCGTTGGATTAGACGATATTCAGCCCCGCGGAGAGGTTCTGATATTGGACGACATTTCAACACGGAATTGTTGTTAGCGTTTGCTGATTAGATTACACATATACCTTATCTGGGAATAAACGGCATTATGAATGCTGTTTTTATATCAGTATTCCTCTTAAACTGTTGTCAGGATAATAATTTTGTATGTTAAATTTTTATATTAAAATGTGTGGGGGAAACTCTACATTTATGAATTAATTTGATCAAAATAAATGTACTGAAATGATTAATAGCTAAACAGGAAATATTTTAAACGTTTTCAATCTTCAAAGAGGGTGAATTTGAACGTTGTAGATATTTCAGAGGCTTTTAAATTTTTCTTACATCAGTAAGACTTTTGTTAGAACATCAATATTTTAACACCATTTGTTTGAACATTGTACTTGAACTTAAACTTTAAACACACTGATGGGTGTGACCAGTTAAATTACATATTTTTAAAGGATGATTTGTAATTTTAACATCTAATTAGAATAATATAAGGAAAATTTATTCTTTCCTTGTAAATTAGCGGTTTTAAAATTTATTACTGTATAATAGGTAGTCAATATAATATTTGGGGATCCTCCAACGCCCATCAAACAAGATCAGTGATGTGTTTCATCTTAGAACTTTTTTATTTAACACTAGTGAGACAGGGAGGCCAATAGATGCAGATTGATCCACTGTGTTGGTCTTGCCCATGTCACACAAAAGTTATGTTAGATACCTAAAATGACATTTGTACCTCCCTAAAACTATTTATTTTTCTTTTAATGTGTTGTCAAATTTAAATATATTTGAGTAAATCTCTAGATACAATATTAGAGTAAATATATTTTGAGCTTGTGTGTAATAAACAAATGCATTGTTAAGAGGTTTTAGAAGCTAAAAAATACATCGTAACATATGCATCGTAACATCGTACATCTTTTTGAATCGTGTTAACAAATACAGGCTTGTCATATTGGGGGATTTAAATGTTGTCTAAATTTGAAAATATTTTTGTTTTGATATAAATACTACTAGGAAATACGTATCGTAATTTAACTTACTGACTTACTTATTGAGTTGTTTACACTAACAAATAAATATTATCAAGCAATTATTAGCTTATTTTTGTTCAATTTATTAGCTAAAAAAATATGTCTTAAAAGATAATGGGGGTGTCTTTGAAGGGATTTATGACGTAAAACTTCACATAAAACAATTTTTATTATTAATGACATAAATTTGTGGTAAAACCAGTTTGCAAACAACAGAAAAAGAATAAAAATATAAATAGAAATTTCTTACAAATCGATGGCCTAAAAGTACATTTACATACATTTAATGTATTTATTAGTTATATTTATAGGAATTGAATTTGTGAGGAAAGGTTTAGGAATCATAAAAGACAGTAATTTTCCTGTTCATTTATCATACAGCATTGTAACATAAAGTATCATGTTACATACGCTAGTTACGCTGTACGTAGTTCATGGTTGATATTAAAACTACAATTGAAATGATCACTTTCACTGAAGTATTAAACTTAAAATAAATTTATTAATAAAAAAAAAATAATAAAAGAAACTATAGAAACAATATGAACATCCATATAAATAGAAGTCTAAATAATGAATAATATTTACGATAGAAAGGGAAAACGAGTTGTACTCCGAATGAAAATATAGTTAAAAAAATAAACAGTGCACGTTGTAAAAAGTCGATTATTCGCTGGATATGTTGTGTGAAGCGACGCCATATTTACCCAGTGCAATGGCCAACCTCTAAGTAGATTATTCAAAACATAATGTTACCGAACTCAGTTATCGCCTCAAACGTGGGGCCAAGCGATAATAGGGATCAGAGAGGTCCTTTGAGCAGCATAGAGCTGTTTACACATTGTTGACTAACTTTAAAGTGGGTTTGGTTGTCCGCAATTAATTGGTGGTTTAATAGTGGTATTCATTTATGTTAATTTTACTTTTGGAACTATGTAAACATATAAAAATATTTGAGCTAGGTAATACTAATTCATATATTTGAGAATTAATTCATAATAATAAAAATTCAATAACACTACAAATATTAATTAAAAAGTATTAAAATTTAAAATACGTCTTTTTTACTTATAAACAGCAATGATCAATGTTAATAGATTGTACAAGATGATTGACCCTAATTGTGGAAATACAAGTTATTGGAATGAATAAAAGAGCAAACCTACCAGTGGTTGATTTTTTTAACGTAAAAATGTTATTTAAAGGCACATAAAGATTATGTTGCTCATTTTACTTAAAACTTATATGTTAAAAAAAAAAACTATACTTTAAAAGTAAATTACAGGTGAACTACACATATTGTAATGATGAAATTACAGATGCATGTTACATTTTTAATATCAGACTCAAAAAGTGTTCTCCTCTCCCTACAAAACAGCAAATTCGACCACAGAACTACTTACATTGAGTATAAAATCAAAGATCAGTTTACAAAATTATCCCATCTTAATTACGAAATCATTTTATTTTGGGTTCCTTCTCATATAGGCTTGAAAGGCAATGAGTTAGCGGACTCATTTGCTAAACAAACATGTTCTTCAAACGAGCAAAACAACCTTTTTCTGCCAAGCTTTAAAGATTTCAATTTTTCTATTTCCCGGAAAGCAAACTCGAGGTGGCAAGAAGAGTGGGAAGCCATATCTGTTTATAAAGGACATAGGTTATTTCAACTGAAACCAAAAGTTAATTCTCCAGTATGGTTTTCAAGTTTTAAGAAATCAAGGACAAAAATAAAAACTATTTCTCGGTTAAGGATTGGACACTGCTGCTTACCAGAACATCTCCATAAGCTGAAAATAGTAAATGAAGATCAATGTGATTGTGGAACGGACATTGGTTCGATCGACCATATACTACTTGGGTGTAAAAAATATAAATCCAAGCGAGAAAATTTTTTCAAAAGTTTGCAAGAAAAAAATTTTGTTTTTCCAGTGAATATTATGAACATTCTCCAAGAAAACAATGTTGACGTTTTAGATGCTTTGTGCAAGTTCATAACCGAAAATGACATTAAGATTTAGTAACTCTAAATTGTAATAGTTTTAAACAAATTGTATTTTTGTATGGCTAGCTATGGGCATGTTGCCATAAAGCCAATAAATTAATTAATTAAAAAAAAGATTAGGTCGATTAAGTTTAAAATGGGGTTTTATACACTCTATTTGTGTACATTTTAAAATAGAACGTGGGAGACCGAGCTCATGCTCGGTAAAATTATTGAGCGCCACTTTGCCAGTAAAAAATTTGTTCGCTTCGCTCAATTACCCTCTACCTTTATAACACGACCTTGTTTGCTCACTCACAAGTGCAAAGGGCGCTGGTATAAATTTGTTAAACCACTTATTGAAGATAAAAATAATGGTTTATATCTGCAATTATTATCAGATGTTTTGTTCAATTTAGTAGATAAAAAATATCCTCAAGGATAATGTGGGATCTTTGAAGGGCTCTATGACGAAAACCATACTTTATCCAGCCATGGAACTAACTCCAATCGATTCCTAGTGGCTAAAACCCCCATATTCAACCAAACAATAAATTCCTTCGACAGAAAAAAATTCCTCATACAAACAGTGCTTGTTTTAGAGTAAAATAATTAGAAACTCTCTGGAATCAATTAAATGGTAACAGTAACCTATTTTAAAGTGCAATCAGTCGGTTTAAAAAATTCTTGCGCGTTACAATCTATTTTTATGAAAGTTTAAGACTATCCTTATAAATTTACACAAATTATCCTTCACAAAACGATATTTATACCTTACAAAAGACCAAAGGCACCGTTTAAAGCATGACATAATTTGAGTATAATCATTTTCCAGACGAGAGAACGAATATGATGCAATTAGGAAGATTTGGCAGGTAAGTAGCTTAGAATCATTACTGCATGGGGAGACGCGCTTCTAAAACAAAAGTTTCTATTATTAAATAGATAAGAGCATTGCTATGTTTTGACAACATGAATGATGTGTTAAGCATTTAGAATGAAACACAGATAAATTCATAAAATATTATATTGGATAATAACTTTGGTAAGCGCTAAAAGTTCCATTTAATAAGTTTATGTTTACACTTTATATTTTTACATAATATTTAATTTATGTAAATAATTATTGAAAGTAATATGAAAATTCTACAATTATTTCATTAGGCCTATGTATATTTTCCTCTTGTTTGCAATGAGGATGATAAGGTAATAGAGTGCTCCTTCTTCTCTCTCTCTCTCTCTCTCTCTCTCTCTCTCTCTCTCTCTCTCTCTCTCTCTCTCTCTCTCTCTCTCTCTCTCTCTCTCTCCCCCCCTCCCTCTCTCTCGGTTATGTGATTTATCTTTGTTTTCTCCTTTTAACAATTAGATGAATTTAGGTTATTATATATAAAGTTAAACATCTCGGTTGAGACAGAGTTGTCCTCAGTTGATCGATGCCATATCAGAGTGTCTCCGGTAATTGTGAGTTCATCAAGGTGATCCAGATGTATTTATCGCCTGGTATGATCAAGGAACTGCCGTATCTGATCGATTATATTCTAAATTTAACATTAGATAGTCAGGCCTGTACCGTAATATAAAGTGAGATCAAGTTTATAATGCTGTTTTCCGCGTTCAGTGTTCGATATTGTCGATGTGTTTTAATCATTAACAGATATATCACAAAATCTACATTCTGGTCAGAAGACAATAAATATATGCCTCCTAATTATTTTATCATATATAAAATGGAGAGAAATATATCCTCTTTCTGCCTTAATTAAATTTAACTATCAGTTTTATCAGTGTTTAAGGTGGTAGATTTCCAGTTTAATACAATATTGAAATTGGGCTAGATTCGAAATGTATGCTAACGTTATTGACTACAAAGGCACACCAAAAAACTATTTTAGAAACTTAGACAAAAAAAAATTAGTTGGAAATATATTATATTATATCAAGACTGTTTAAACAAATATAATAATCACAATTTAACACTATAATACCACAGTTATGCAGTATAGTAGTCACATTTAAGACAGTCGTGCGAGCAGTTAAATTACTATTAAATATACCAAGTATTGATCACTAAGTCACTGAATTTGAATTTTAAGTCATGGTAGCACCCAGGGTTGGTAAAACTATTGTTTCTAATTATTAGGAATGACTATAATTTAAAAATAGATTAAAGGTGAAAAAAGTATAGTTTGGTGAATTTATCTACACAAAAGCAGTTTAGCAGGTCTTCCATGTAAACTCTATACTTCACCGGTAAACGCAAATATGATGCTCATTAAAAGTGTTTGTTTGTTTGGTAGATCGATGCCAGAAAGTTGTTTAATGTGATTAAATATTAGCCCTTTGAGGGAAAGCGGTCAAAACCCATAATAACATGCTTTCAGAAAGGCTAAAATATGCTTTCAGAGAGGCTAAAATATGGTTATTTCTATTTCACTTTTAAGTATTCCAATAACGTTGTCATAAGCAAAGCGTGTTTTCATTCCATACAACTCGTCCCGTTGTTCCATTTTGTGATTTATGAATTGCAATAAATATTCATACAATTCATTCCTTATATCCATCTATTATCCTCTTATACCTTTTAATTAAACTTTCACATAGGTAAAAAATTTAATAATAATTATTGTTATTAGTTTTTTTGCCAATCACTTATCCATTGTATTTATTTAGATTTTGTTATGATAACAATTTTTACTGAAAATGTACAATTAATTAGGTTGGGAACAAAATACACAATATTTTTTATCGATTGAGGAAAAATTAGAATATGAAATTTTGTTAAAACACATTAGTGCATGTTGAAATCTCATTACTATGTTAAAAAGTGAATTGTTATTGGCTTTCTTTAATAGTGATATGAAAGGTATTTATCTAAAAGCCTTTATAACGTTTCTTTTTATTATCATAATTACGTAATTCCGTTCTTTCATATTAATTAAAATGGTATTCGTTACAGTATTTTTCAGATTAAATTTATAGTAACGACATAAAATAGAAAGTGTTTATGATTATAAAGCAAAAAAATCTGTATCCGTGTTATTCATGTTAATGACTAAAGTAGCTTAAACTCAATCAATACCTACAATTGCACTATAGTAACATATCATACGGTAAATACCCATACATAGTAAATAAAAACAATTTCGAATATAAACAACCATTGTCACTACTGAAAAGTTTAATTTAGGTATGTTGATGACTTGTGGGACAGTTCATATCATACTAGTCGTTTTTGGTGGCTAAATGACTCGTCTTATTAGATAAATATCAGACAACAAAAATCAGATGATATACCTATTATATCTCATTGAAGTGTAGAGAGACTTCTACATTGAATTTAGTTGCGAAACATACAGAGCTGTCCACAAGGGAGTCCACCAGGTCAGTACACACTACATACAAGGGTCGGTATTCCATGGAGCTTTCCGTGTCTAACATGTGTTACACATTGCGTGCTTGAAGTCGGTTTGGTAACAATTTCTACGTTTATTCTTAAATTATTTACTAACCACCAGGTATCACGAAGAATAAATTGTTCTGTGGAAGGGATAACCATTTTCAACGACATATTGTTATAGTTGTTCTATATAAAATTTTCAAAATAGTTGTAGTAAATATTGACAAAATCTGGTTCATTAGCTTTACTGCCTCTTCGTTTTTTTATATTTATTTTTTTATGGTAAGTCACTAATATGTGATAGTTTACGTGAACTGATATCTTAATTACGTTTGTAATAACTAAGAAGTAATTAGTACAAGACGTCTAAGCCTCAAATTTGATTGAAAATACACTGAATGTTTTGAAGAAAAATCTAGAGTTTACAAGAACATTGTAGGAACGAATGATTAGGCTTTCTGATAAAGTTGTTTTCATCCTTGCTTAAGAGCCACTGTGTTTAGTAATTAATATAATGCAACTGTTTAAGATCTGAAGTTAAAAATATTAGGAGTACTGACAGGCATATTACTGCGTAAAGATTTTATGTTAGTCTTTTGTAAAAGTAATAAGTATTTTTAATCTAAAATATATTTGTGAAATACCATTTACTCAAATGAGAGAATCTCCAAAACTATAGGGTCTACAGAATTTTGGCACTAACATTGCTCTTAGTTAAGATTAAGTCCTCACCATGAAAAGAAGAAGAAATATTAAAAGCATTTTGAAAATTTACAAATCCAATTTTAAATGCGAATTAAGGAAACAAGAAATCTCCAAAACAATGTTACTATGTGGTTGAAATGGGGCATATATTTTCCCCATTGTTCATAGGTGCTTACTCAAAAAAGTTTTGCAAAATTCATTTAAGGCTCCGCTCCACATTTTCAATGGCTCCAAAAATTCAATAAAGTATTCGTTGAGAAAAACCTTTTAAATGTGTATTTTATAAATAGATTGTAATCAACAATTCTACTGCATTGATGAAATACCAAGCACTCACTTGAACTATAAGCTTGAGAATTTTCATGGTCGCTTCTTTGAAAGTATAAGTATCTGCTGAGATTCGGTTACAAAAATGTATTTAGCAGGGTTTTAAGGTGGGGGGGGGGGGCTATTTGGTTTAAGGATTGGAAAATTAAAACTTCTCTATTAATTAAAATTAATTTCTTGGACTACCTGTGTGTCATGATTAACACACAGGTAGTTTAACAAGAATACTATAACTTAAAGCTGAACTAAAAAAAAACATATTATTAAAAGTTTAGATCTGAAAATCGAGTGATTGTAGTGATCGAGGTGATCCTGAAGGAGAGTAATTGTAGTGATCGAGGTGATTCTGAAGGCGAGTGATTGTAGTGATCGAGGTGATTCTGAAGGCGAGTGATTGTAGTGATCGAGGTGATTCTGAAGGCGAGTGATTGTAGTGATCGAGGTGGTTCTGAAGGCGAGTGATTGTAGTGATCGAGGTGATCCTGAAGGCGAGTGATTGTAGTGATCGAGGTGATTCTGAAGGCAAGTGATTGTAGTGATCGAGGTGATTTTTAAGGCAAGTGAATGTAGTGATCGTGGTGATCCTGAAGGCGAGTGATTGTAGTAATCGAGGTGATCCTGAAGGAGAGTGATTGTAGTGATCGTGGTGATTCTGAAGGCAAGTGATTGTAGTGATCGAGGTGATCCTGAAGGCGAGTGATTGTAGTGATCGAGGTGATCCTGAAGGCGAGTGATTGTAGTGATCGTGGTGATACTGAAGGCGAGTGATTGTAGTGATCGAGGTGATCCTGAAGGCGAGTGATTGTAGTGATCGTGGTGATCCTGAAGGCGAGTGATTGTAGTGATCCAGGTGATCCTGAAGGCGAGTGATTGTAGTGATCGTGGTGATCCTGAAGGCGAGTGATTGTAGTGATCCAGGTGATTCGGAAGGCAAGTGATTGTAGTGATCGAGGTGATTCTGAAGGCAAGTGATTGTAGTGATTGAGGTGATTCTGAAGGCAAGTGATTGTAGTGATCGTGGTGATCCTGAAGGCGAGTGATCGACATGAACGAGATAATCCAATTGGTTGAAGAACCTAACAAGCATGGCCAACATTATATTGTTACTTAATATGTATTTATTCTTTTTCATTTCATTTCCGCAAAGAATCAATTGTAAACAAATATTCATTTTAAAGAGATTTGTGTTTAATTTTACGTTTATCTAGTCTATTATTCAATTTCGAAAATAAAATAAATAGGTAATATGAGAAAAACAAAGTTTATCTAAAATTAAGTCACGCTTTATTTGTTAAAGCGTAGATTTTATTATCTTATAAATTAAATCCCAATTAGGGTGAAGTAGGTAAGTGTAACATCGAATATTAATATCCTAATTTTTGTGATGATGAGTAATACTTCTCTTGTTAATTTATTTTTTAATTTTATAATTTAACAGGTTTAACCCATAATTTCATTAATGCTTTGCAATTTCTACTATATATTATATCATGCATAAAGCATATAACATTATTTGCTGGAAAATTTTCAGCTTTAAAAAGGTGTAATGCATGGCTGCCAATAAAGAAGTTTGTTTTCCTACAAAACGTTAAAAAATTCATAGAACATTAAAATAATGCCTTATAGACAAAACGTCCGCCTAGGGGTTCATTTTGGAGGATTTGTTCCACCTGGGGTAAAATTTCAGAAAAAAAAACAAGAAAAAATAAAAATTAATATTCTAGAAATTCTTTATGTTAATGAAAGAAACTGAAGTATCATGAACCCAGCTTCGTGGTTTTATTTGTCTATAAAAACAAATTGCATTTCCCTTATCAGCTATTCGCACGACATTTTTGCAGAAAATATGTCTCCTCTCATTTGTATTCACAGCTTCTACAACCTTAAATCTTCTCTTTTTACAATTCGATAATCAGTCCTCTCATTAGATACATTTTAAGTGTTTGGAAAATTGACACATTTTTTTATACCTGATTATCACCTTACACTGATTTTTAAATATCTTTATATATGCAGTTTAGGAAAGTTTTTCTGTTTATCTTTTAAAAAATAAGTTTTTAAGAAAAAATTTCATAAAATATATTTATTCATTGAATACAGTACTGCCTAAACTTCTAGTGTATATTTTAATGTATATTAATACTGAATGTTTCATATTCGGCATAAACAAATGTTAGTATTCATAATTAAATAGATTAAACTGTAATAGCTTAAGATAAAATAAACTTAGAATGAAATTTAAATTATCAATATCATTAAATTTTTCATGTAATTACCATTGAATTGCCTTTCAATAATGGTGTGATCCAAGTAAATCATTTTTATCTTTCAAACCTCTTTGCAATTATACAAAATATAACATTTTAAAAACTGTTTTAGATTAGCTTTCTGTGATTTCTGATTTAAATTTCGGGGCTTGGTTTGGATAAAAAGCAAAATATTTATCCAAGAAAAGCTCATTATTACGTTATCGAAATTTAAATGTAGGCTGTTGAAATAAACATTTTAATGACTTATAAATAGCTCTGACTAGATTTAGTCGTTCAAGTTTTATTTAATATAAATATTTATTATTTAATATTAGTGATATAAAATATCCCATCGCAGCAGTCCTACATACTCAGCGAATTTCCAATGACTGATATTGTTAACCAGCTAAATATATAGTGATATAAATTATTAACATATTATTGGAGTTATGTTTGAATCTAGTTATTAGGTAATGCAAACAGCAGATAATATAAAAGTTCAAAAGAATAAAATATTGAAAATTTAAAATCTTACATGGAAAAAGAATACCTTGAAGCTTTATTAAATTTGAACCTATTTCTCCACCAAATAGTTTCAAAAGGCACGCTTTTTTCTTCATAAAACAGACTACAATGAAAAAATACATAAAAAATGTAAAATATGAAAATATACTGATTGAGTGGATATAATATATTCGATTCAACTGCCAACGTAATAGACAGCTTCAAAATGTATATGTAAGATGTCTTAAACACAATTTTATTTTTTTATCTTATAGGATTTTCACGGCAATAAGGGATGCTTAAAACATTGGTATTCACGTTGAAACATTGGATCACAATTTAACTATAACAAATATAACGAAT
>JAQYXR010001100.1:0-42155 GCA_030545055.2 Neoaliturus tenellus | reverse complement strand
ATGACATGTTACAACGATGACAATAGTGCTACCTACCGGAGCATGTGGCGGTGACAACACCGATGTGTCACCTGTTTATAGCTGTAGCCCATCAGATCAGCGCGGTGGCCGGGACGATATGCACTGAGCCAGGCTGAACTGACGCTGATTTATCGTCTACTAGCTGGACCCGGTATTGATGTGTCACCTATAGCTGTAGCCCATCAGAGCAGCGCGGTGGCCGGTGCGATATGGCACCACTGAGCCAGGCTGAACTGACGCTGATTTATCATCTACTAGCTGGACCCGGTATTGATGTGTCACCTATAGCTGTAGCCCATCAGAGCAGCGCGGTGGCCGGTGCGATATGGCACCACTGAGCCAGGCTGAACTGACGCTGATTTATCGTCTACTAGCTGGACCCGGTATTGATGTGTCACCTATAGCTGTAGCCCATCAGAGCAGCGCGGTGGCCGGTGCGATATGGCACCACTGAGCCAGGCTGAACTGACGCTGATTTATCGTCTACTAGCTGGCCTCGGTATTGATGTGTCACCTGTAGCTGTAGCCCATCAGATCAGCGCGGTGGCCGGTGCGATATGGCACCACTGAGCCAGGCTGAACTGACGCTGATTTATCGTCTACTAGCTGGACCCGGTATTGATGTGTCACCTATAGCTGTAGCCCATCAGATCAGCGCGGTGGCCGGTGCGATATGGCACCACTGAGCCAGGCTGAACTGACGCTGATTTATCATCTACTAGCTGGACCCGGTATTGATGTGTCACCTATAGCTGTAGCCCATCAGAGCAGCGCGGTGGCCGGTGCGATATGGCACCACTGAGCCAGGCTGAACTGACGCTGATTTATCGTCTACTAGCTGGACCCGGTATTGATGTGTCACCTATAGCTGTAGCCCATCAGATCAGCGCGGTGGCCGGTGCGATATGGCACCACTGAGCCAGGCTGAACTGACGCTGATTTATCGTCTACTAGCTGGACCCTGTATTGATGTGTCACCTATAGCTGTAGCCCATCAGAGCAGCGCGGTGGCCGGTGCGATATGGCACCACTGAGCCAGGCTGAACTGACGCTGATTTATCGTCTACTAGCTGGACCCGGTATTGATGTGTCACCTATAGCTGTAGCCCATCAGAGCAGCGCGGTGGCCGGTGCGATATGGCACCACTGAGCCAGGCTGAACTGACGCTGATTTATCGTCTACTAGCTGGACCCGGTATTGATGTGTCACCTATAGCTGTAGCCCATCAGAGCAGCGCGGTGGCCGGTGCGATATGGCACCACTGAGCCAGGCTGAACTGACGCTGATTTATCGTCTACTAGCTGGACCCTGTATTGATGTGTCACCTATAGCTGTAGCCCATCAGAGCAGCGCGGTGGCCGGTGCGATATGGCACCACTGAGCCAGGCTGAACTGACGCTGATTTATCGTCTACTAGCTGGACCCGGTATTGATGTGTCACCTATAGCTGTAGCCCATCAGAGCAGCGCGGTGGCCGGTGCGATATGGCACCACTGAGCCAGGCTGAACTGACGCTGATTTATCGTCTACTAGCTGGACCCGGTATTGATGTGTCACCTATAGCTGTAGCCCATCAGAGCAGCGCGGTGGCCGGTGCGATATGGCACCACTGAGCCAGGCTGAACTGACGCTGATTTATCGTCTACTAGCTGGACCCGGTATTGATGTGTCACCTATAGCTGTAGCCCATCAGAGCAGCGCGGTGGCCGGTGCGATATGGCACCACTGAGCCAGGCTGAACTGACGCTGATTTATCGTCTACTAGCTGGACCCGGTATTGATGTGTCACCTATAGCTGTAGCCCATCAGAGCAGCGCGGTGGCCGGTGCGATATGGCACCACTGAGCCAGGCTGAACTGACGCTGATTTATCGTCTACTAGCTGGACCCGGTATTGATGTGTCACCTATAGCTGTAGCCCATCAGAGCAGCGCGGTGGCCGGTGCGATATGGCACCACTGAGCCAGGCTGAGCTGACGCTTATTTATCGTCTGCTAGCTGGCCTCGGTATTGATGTGTCACCTGTAGCTGTAGCCCATCAGAGCAGCGCGGTGGCCGGTGCGATATGGCACCACTGAGCCAGGCTGAACTGACGCTGATTTATCGTCTACTAGCTGGACCCTGTATTGATGTGTCACCTATAGCTGTAGCCCATCAGAGCAGCGTGGTGGCCGGTGCGATATGGCACCACTGAGCCAGGCTGAACTGACGCTGATTTATCATCTACTAGCTGGACCCGGTATTGATGTGTCACCTATAGCTGTAGCCCATCAGAGCAGCGCGGTGGCCGGTGCGATATGGCACCACTGAGCCAGGCTGAACTGACCTGATTTATCGTCTACTAGCTGGACCCGGTATTGATGTGTCACCTATAGCTGTAGCCCATCAGAGCAGCGCGGTGGCCGGTGCGATATGGCACCACTGAGCCAGGCTGAACTGACGCTGATTTATCATCTACTAGCTGGACCCGGTATTCAGGCCCGGATTAACACTTTTTGACGCCCTAGGCCAAAGGTCACAATTACGCCCCCCCGAAAAACAAAAAACAATCCGATACATATTGAGTTATTTTAATTCTAATTACTTTGGCTGTAGTATAAAAGCACAGAACTATTAAAGGAAAGTGATGAGTGGCATTTTCGTCACTTTACTCCAAGGACGTATTTGAAACAAATAACGGAGTTATTGTGATTTTTCTGCTGAAAAACAATGATTTTGCATTAAAATTTATACAAATTTAGGTTATTTTAAGAGAAAAATTGCAATAACTCCGTTATTTGTTGTCATATCCTTACAAACTTGTTATCCTTAGTTACATAATTTGATTTGTCAATTTTTTAGTCTCTAGTAAAAATTTAGAAAAACTTACCGTTTTGAGATATTTGAGCTTACAAATTTAAAATGGCCGCCATTTTTAAAATACACATCGGAAAATAATAATTATTTTCTCTGAAAATGGACACTGGTTTGATAAAGATTCATGCCAAAACTGAACTCAATACAATCCGTTGTGGAAATAAAAATTAATCCTAATATGTGTAAAAACAAAATTTCAGCTGTGTGGGTACTGGCGGTATTTGGACTTTATTACTATGATTTTCATATTGTTTTTGGTCCAGGAACAATGGCCTAAAATGTTGGCAGGGAATTCTGAAACACCCTGTATAATTGTAATACAGAAATAAATTTGAATCCAGGGCAAAGGAACAAGGTCAAGGCAAACCTTACAAGGCGACGGCCAAGGCAAAGGGTCGCTATTTACCGTGAATTAGGGGAATTTACCGCTTGTCGGGGGCGCTCTTTACCGCTGATCACAGGTGCTATTTATGCGTATTGGCGGCGCTCTTTGCAATCGATCGAAACGCTCTTTACCGGCGGTCGGAGGCGTGATTTAACTCAAGGGTGATATTTACCGTCGATTACAGGGCGATGCTTACCGCTAGTCGGCCGTGATGCTCTTGACCGCTAATCAGGGACACTCTTTACGGCACATTAGGGGCGCTCGTTCCCGCCGCGAAGGAACCTCTCGGGTCCCGGCAACTTAGGGGGTCCTCTAGTTCGCTTGAATAATCCTTTCTTATTTCTATTTTGCAAATATTCTATTTACTCTTGTTATTAAAGAATTTAATAAAAAAAATGTGAAAACCCCAAAATTAAATTATATTTGCAGTTAAATAATTTTTGACTGAAACATAGTATAAAAAAGGCCCGTTTGACGCCCCCTCTCGGCTGACGCCCTAGGCCATGGCCTAGGTTGGCCTAGTGGATAATCCGGGCCTGCCGGTATTGATGTGTCACCTATAGCTGTAGCCCATCAGAGCAGCGCGGTGGCCGGTGCGATATGGTACAGTAGCACTGAGCCAGGCTGAACTGACGCTGATTTATCGTCTGCTAGCTGGCCTCGGTATTGATGTGTCACCTGTTTATAGCTGTAGCCCATCAGATCAGCGTGGTAGCCGGTGCGATATGGCACCACTGAGCCAGGCTGAACTGACGCTGATTTATCGTCTGCTAGCTGGCCTCGGTATTGATGTGTCAGTGTAAACTATCTGATGGTCGACAGCCAGGGTCATTGGTCACTCGGTAGAGATATGGATGGGATTAGGGGGGATGTGGGCCTACTGGGCGTCTATAATAATACTCGTCATTATAGGACTCCTTAACAAAATTGAATGATTTTTCTGTCTTTTTAGTTTTCATTAATCAGTATGATTAAATAATATTACAAAATAAAATTGTACGTAATAAAATCTGTAAAATTTTACTCATTACAAATATTAAAACACTATAACCAAAGTAAATTCACATAAAAACATATCTTACAAATAAAAAAAATTAATAATATATTTTTAAAAATTATGGTTTGGTTTTGTTTTATATTTTACAATATTTATCTCATGATTATTATAAAAATTATAAATAATACTTTTTTTAGTTATTACTTTAGAATTGTACTAATTGGAATATTTATTCATCAATTTTAAAATATAATTTGTCCTTCACAAATGAAATTCCTTTCAATATCGTACACAGCTTACGATAAATTTAATTTGTAAAATTATATTAAAGAAACAGAATTACTCTGTTAAGGTTTAGCAATTTTTTAATTTGCTTTTCTATCACCTAATTAACTGAGGGTTTTTTAAATGCAGACTGTTATTTGAACTTTTAATTTGTGATTTTATATAGAGGTCAACGAGTTAGCGTGGTGTACCAGTAAACCAAGTTTCCATGGCTTAGATTCCATGGTGTATATGATAAGTTTAGGTATCAACGATACATTTATGTATTCTATCTATTCTACACATCTTTATGTTGTGTATATTAAACAATAATATTACAGGTTGTAGCTATTATATGCAGCATGTATAGCGTGTTGTCGCCATCTTGTAACCCTGCAGCCCAGGGTCCATTATCGGCGCTTTTATGGCTTGGAGGATTCTCTAAATCATTAGCTTCACTTACATTACAAAATGGAGACAAACCACACATCCAAGACTGTACGTAATCTTATAGTTAATGCTTTATACATGTTTTTTTATAATAGAATAATAACAAACACTCTTGTTGAAAACTGTAGAAACCATGTTTGTGTTATTCTTTTTAAATTAAATAACAATGAAAGATTTACCATAGCGTACATTGTCACGTATTTTGGTATTTTCTAGGGTTGAATAATTAGTTGAACGAATACATGCGATGAGCACCGTCAATACGATATACAAGTACATATTCTACAAAATTTATGGCCGTTTTATGTATATTAGAGCTATTTTGTTAACATCGAGAGGAAAAGGAAGCTACAGAACAAATTTAAGTTTAATCTCTTTCTGAAAAGCTTTTGAAGAGTTGTGAAAACTTCCGTCGGATACTCATTCTGGTGTTGACATTTTGTCTAGATTTTGCGAATTAAATGGAAGTTTCTTAATGCTAAGTATAAATAAAATATTAAAATATTTTGTATAATAAAAACTTATGTATGTCCTTACATTTCTATATTTTAATTTTTTATTTAACTTTTTATACATATTGTTATGTTAGCAAGTGTAATCTACAGTTCATTCTATCTTCCCTGAAGAAAAATCTAAATAATTCTAAAGTATATTTTAATTAATAAAAGGTTCAGGTACTGCTTAAAAAATATTAAGATGTATCGAATTCAACATTGTTAAACTTTTCAAGCAATGTAAAACCATTTTTTAAATAATAAATTTTGCTTGCCTAGTAATTAAAATATTTTTTAAAGATTTAACATAGATAAATGTAATAGTAATATATAAATAGACTAATATTATAGAAAAAATCATAAAATTCAACCCAAAATTTTCTGAGAATGAAAATTTTTTTGATTTATGCAAAGAAGTGTAGGATAACTCTTGCATAGTTTATTTTTACGGTCAACAAAAAATATATTCTCAATTTATTTAACCCAATTAAGGTTTTTATTCTGAGTAAAATTGTTAACATCGGTTAAAGTAATGAAAACTAAATCAAGCAAAGGAGGGAAGATAGTGAGGTTTTTATTGCGCCATAAAACACTTAATGGCTTGCGCTGAAATAGCTAGGAAGCCCTTGTGTGATTACGGACGGTTTTATTACACAATATAATGCTTATTGAAGGTAACAAGTTTAAAAAACTGTGCAAACCGGGTTATCTGATCATTATTGATATCTTGTACAGACATATAATAGATGATATAAGTAAAGCTGAAAATAACATATGGGATACTATACTTTAAACATAATTTATCAATTTCATCAGAATCGTTAGGGAATTTACTCTAATACTGAAATAAAATCAACTGCTACAGAGACTTTGGGAACCAACCCTACCATATTTCATAAAAGATAGTGACGTGTTCCCGCGGTCCGTGTGGAAGCTGACGTAGCTGGACCGATGCCCAGGGGTCCTGGCCAACGTCCACATCACTGATGAATGGCAACTCACCTGCTACTTCCAATATTTACATTTTGTTATGATTGTAATAAGTGGCTACAGCTTATTTTGTATGATACTACTTTTTTGTATGATCTCTTACTACTTTAAAAAGAAAAAATACGCTATTCTTAAGCTCAATTAATTAGAGAACGTATTGTGGTCAAGTGGGTATGTTGTGTACCTTTTTTCTGGGGGAAACGAAAAACCACATTCTAAAACTTTAAACATATTTTACGATAAGAATACTTTATTACATTTACATTAATTCTAGACATTTTACTTAAAAGTTAATACATTTTACAACGTTAAAATATGATCATATTGGATTATTGTTTAGGGAGAGGACACAAGATGAAGTGCCCAACCAAAGTAATTAGCCTGACCCCTGCCATAATGGACAGGGGGAACAATGGACCCGGACCGTGGGACTGGACCAACAGGCCATTGTTCCTGTCTTAAGTTGATTCTTCTGAACCTTGATTTATTTACCCTTTCATTCGACTGACGCCGGACCTTTATTAAACGTAGGCTTGGAAAGTAATAAAATGCAATTTAATTATCTTTCAACAAAAAACATGAGATTTGGGGGAAAATGTTCTGACATGTAACATAACAAGGTATGTGTATATGAGTATGCCTATTGCTTTATGAGAAAAAGTGCATTGGTTGTGATAGAGAAAGGTTTGACAAACTGTTAATAATTAATTAAATCTATTTCGCCCCTTAATTTGTATTTCCGCTCTACAGCTTTGTCAAATTAAATTCTAGATAAGCATTAATAGCCATGTCATTGTGCATGTCATTGTGTCATTGTGTATCCGACTGAAACTCGCCTCAAATCCTTAGTATTGTGTGATATTCACTTGTTTTACACTGTTTTCAAATTAAGCTAATTGATACTACCCAAAAAATTGCTAAAACATTATTAATAAAGCGATTCAGGAACCAATGAAATAACAACATATAATATTCAATTTGTTAGCATTGGAAATCATGTTAAGAAGATATTTCCATGTAGTTCAAAGTACCATTCTATTTAGCTTCTCCGATGACAGTAGTTGTAGACAGGATATCGTGTCCATCCGATGTTATCAAGTATCCTATCTCGCACCCTGGCAGGTACAGTGATAAAGGGCAGCTGGACTTGATGTCCAGGATTTATGTGTCACTGTGTACTATCTACGTTGTTTTGGACATTGGCAAATCCAATCTCCTAAACGATATGTAGATTCTGACCTGCAATGGCTTTGTGGCATTGTTTGCGAAACGAACGCTAAACATGGTCATGCCGATCTGTTCGGTTAATTAATTGAAAGATTTCTTTAATAAAGCACTATATTGAATACTTACAGGGATGCGTGAATACTTCCGGGTTACATATAACCAATAAAATCAGTTTGCAATAAGCATAAATTGATTTTCTAAACTATAAAAATTAGGTTAATTGTCTGTTATCTTCACTACTGATGCTATTAAAAAGCACTATATGTGATAAATATCCGTGTGGATAGCCCTTCATATATATACTCGTATATTATAGTTTTTATTTACAATAGATGGGAGCTGCAAGTGACGGAAGGACCCGGGGTGACGCCGCCATCTTGGGACGCCTCACTTAGGGAACGTTTATTCCAGGGTCCATTATCGCTAATCCTGTAAGGCGGGGGATTTGCTAATGTGTACCTAGAGATTACACAACAAGATGGGTACAAGCCATATACGAGATTAGTCCAATGTAGGCGATGGATGATGGAATTTATTGATAACAGTTATATTACTAGCTAAATAAGGATAGCTTACGTGGCAATGCATGGGACGAAGTATTTAATCCTTTGGACGGTAATGATACGGCAATGGTACCTAAAAGAAAAATAAGTGCTATATATTCATAAAAAAAAAATATATATTTATAGGTATATATTTTCGCGAAACGTTAATTGAAAACATATTATATACTGTAATACATTTATAATACGGCTGCCTCTTCCAATATTATTTGCAAAATAAAAATCAAAGTAAGTAATTGAAAATTTTAACTTATTCAAAATCAAGACACAGATATAAAGTAACTTTAGACAGTAAATTGTTTGACGAATCTGTTTTTTTATTTTTTATTTATTTATTTTTTTTTATTTGCAGATTCTAAAGAAAAGAAAGAAAAGCCGATTTGTCTAACCTTCACATAGGTTGGACGACACTGCTTTTTTAGAAACTTCGCCAAAGCCAATAACATTATCTTCGAGGAACATGTGTCAATTTGAGATATGATGGATAAACACTGATGTTGACACTTAAACGGCGCATTGCAATTCCCAAACATCTAACTAGATGTTCTTTGTCTACACGAGTCAATTTCAGTACAGTACAAAATAACCAGCTTCTTCTTAGTCAAAATATTGAGATGAAAGGTATCAATTAGTAGAAGTCAGTGCCACATATTCGACTTTTAATTAATGGACAACTGATTCATAAATGCAGGCTATCAAACTTAGAATTAAAATCACATTATCAAAATTGTAAAATGCAATAACTATAACCATATTTAATCATGTGTGGTAGCGTTTGTAAAAATCGATTTATTTTTAAAGACCTCTCAAATAATTTATAACATAACATAGACCAACGAAGGGTTTTCCTAAACTTACTTTGGGAACGTCTCTTAGACTCCAAGACTTGGAGAAAGTCCTGGATAAACTTTGTCCAAAGAGTTTGAATATGTCAGAAGTTACTACGTTTTGAAGTGTTTTGTCTAAATATAAATTTAATTTTTAACATTAATTTAATGTTTGATAAGTTTAAAGTTTGATTACTTGACAATATTCAACGGGTTTCCCATTTGAGGTCAGGTGTGCGATAGTATTCTCTACTTATTAACTTTCAAAGTAAGTAAAAAGAAACTTCAGTTTGATGCACGTATAAACTTTTCTTCTCTTGGATCTTCCTCCTTTTGTGTGGTTAAGATAGGAAATCGCTGGAAGTGTGTTAAAATAGTATTTTCTGTCCAAGACTGTTCCAGGTTTTGTCTGTCTACATTTATCAATACAAAAACTTATAAAGCCGTCCCTTGACTTTTGAACATCCAATATGTACCTATACGTAAATGATAGGTCCATACCAATATGTAACTAACATCATTTTCTCTAGGATTCAAATCCTATATTGAGGTTCTAGACTTTTGAAACTGTTAAATCCATTTTTACTCAAAAAGATTTGGGCTTTTCTTAATTTATAATCAGAATCCTTGCTCACATAGATTATATGATATTTAAAAAAGAATATACCCAACTAAGCAATTGCACTTACCAACTTGAGCTTTCAGGCAACTCAATGCTTGGTTTAAACCTGAAACATACCGTATACCTAATAAAATTTGCCTAATAAAATTTGCTTTAAAATTTGCAGGATCTAATAGTAATTTTGTAACAAAATTATACATATTCTTAGTAAGGGTGAAAATTGTTTGAACTGGAAATTATTGAATTACAAAATATCTAATGAATGAAATGGAAAAATATTGCCATTAAATTAGTAGTTAGTAAATATTAGAATTTATCAGAATATTTCATTTATAATTTCATGTTGGTTAACCATAAAAAATATTATATATTATATTATGATGACAAAAACGTGTCTTAACGATATGCACAACAATAGCATCAGTTAACTTGAAGTTGTCATACTAATGTTGGCGCAAAATACATACAAGTAGAATAAAACTATCTATATTACAAATCATTGAAACAGAGATTTTCATCATAAAACGAAATTTGTAGGCTTATTGCAAAGGGGTTCCGAAAACGTCACCTCATACGTATGCGCCTCACAGCTCTCGATGTACAATTCAGGTGTGAATCTTGGTTGCTCATACATACGGAATCGGCCACGTGGAACTTTTAAATCGTTTTTTCTATTACATATTTTCTCTGATAAGGAGATTTTTACAATTTAATTGGTTTTGAGAACTAAATACTTTAGGTTTTGAACCCATTTCCTCTTTAGTGTACTGAAAACAAGAGTATAGCCAAACTTTATACTTCAAATTAAGGGCATTGTGGATTAATCTTTTCGTACTGTGAATAGTTCGTTTAGAAAAGAATAATCTATAACAATAAAACTAAATCACAATGTATTTCTTCATGTCTTTTAAGAGTATTACTGGATTTTAATTTCATACCAAAGTGATCAAAAAGTTTTTATATCACTTGAAACGAAGTTATTTCGTGTCCTTTTAACATTAGTTATCGACAATGAAGGTTATGGACAGGTTATTGCCAGAATAATATGTAGTGGCCCAAGTCACCTGCGCACCCGGGATGAGTCACACTGGGGGAGAGGTAACCTTATAGCAGGGTGGGGCTGAAGGGGTCAGTTAAGGTAGAATAGTTATCACTTTAAACACAGCGAGGGACATCGGTGGGAAAAGTGCGGCTTCCCAAAAGAGGTAACAAAAATAGAAATAAAAATAGGTAATAAAGTAGGAATAAACGTCTACAACAATCAAACATGTTATATAGACTTATAATACTTATGACATTATAACATTATACTTAGTGTAAACATGTTTACACTTATACTGCAAAGAATACAGAATGTAAATGTATGAAAAGATGGAAAAAGGCAATCGATTTCGATCGGACACTCCGACCATCATCAGAGAGAATGACAGAACCAGAATGGCCATAGTCGCACGGCTTCCTTCACTGCTATTGGCTAAAAATTGGTAACAGGAACTTATTGAACATATTGCGATAGGTGCCATCAGAGTCAAAATTTGCTTGTTCATTGATCAACGTATCTTTATTTCTACATTTTTCTTTGAAAATAAACAACTCCTCCCATCCGATCATTAGGTTACCGTTCTTGCAACTCTGTAGCACACTCAAATTGTCCTCAATATTCCTCAATGAGTCATTTTCCAGAAGATCCTTGGCAACATTTCATCTCTCTGCTTTGTTATTACGTCAAACTGAAACATGACTCATATACCTTTTCATAAAATTTACAGTTTGGTCTACTTAAAAACTATTACAATCATTGATGGTTTTAATTTTAAAACCTAAACATTTGTGATGTGTTTGAAATATGTTGTTTGGTATAGAATAATAAATTATTCTTTATATTTAATGTATCGAACATATAGTGTGTTAGAGTTTTAATCAAAGAAGAAATAAAAAGAACTCATTCTACCGAGCAATTAAAACTGTTCTCTAAATAAAAATGCCCTTGTTCGTTTCCGGACCTTCTTTAATGAAGCTGGTCTTTTTAGAATTCAACATAGCAGCAGTGAGATTAAAGTTATCTCTTTCCAGAATCAGTGTTTTAAAATATATGGTAAACTGTTTTGAAGTAGGAAAACTAAATAATGGGTGTTTTGTATTATATAAATAATGTTACAGTACGATTCTGAATGTGCTGGAAATAACAACAGCCTTTAGTTAAAATACTCTGGGTAGTGAGCATTTATAACAACGTAGAAATTAAATTTTATGCCAAGACATTTCCTGGTCGCGTAGTGTCAGGATAATATAGGCCTACAGTACTACAATGTGGTTAACGTAAGGATGAGAGGAATTATAGAAGGTAAGTTTTCTCATCAGTAAATGGTAACGCTTAAAATTTTGAATAGGTTAGTTAAGATGATCGGTTACTGCGAAGAAAAGGTAGCTGCGAGACGGATTGTGAAATTAAGGTGCTAAATGAACAATTTATGTTAAAAAGTAACACGTCCATTCATGTATAACATTTAATGGCCGCATTCTTACAACAATATACTATTTTATAATGCATAGTAATAAAGTTTTAAATAAAGGTTTAGAAAGGGTTTGTAAGTAATGACATTCACAGTGCTCCAAAGAAGTAAGTTATACAGGGTGACACAAGGGAAATTGGTGGTTTTTAATGAAATAATACTCAGTCAGTTTTAAAATTAACGCATGTTTATTTGCAAAAAAATTAAAACTTATCAATTGCCATTTTAGTTAACAAAGCTCATTACTTGCCATTTCAGTTATTTTTGGGAAACAATGTCTTCAAGATTATGTCCGTCATTTTCCAATACTAATCATCATGGTTTCATACTTACATCTCCATAACACGGATTAAAATATCTGAAGAGATGTCAGCGATTTGTTGAATGGTTGTATCATCTTCCAACTCGTCCCAATTTTGTGGCTTAAAGTTGCAAATCAAAAGCTCATTATTTGCCTTTGCAAAGCTTATTACTTACCATTTCAGTTATTTTAGAAAAATAATGTTGTCAAAATTAAATGCATCATTTTGCGTGCTGGTATTTTCTCAACACCTCCATCACCACAACTAAAATTTCTTCATGGACGGCAGAAATTTCTAAAAGGATTGCATTTTTACATTAGTCCAAATTAGCTCTTAAGGTAGATCCACAGAAAAAAGTCACACTATAAGATGTAAGATGAGAGAGGCCAAGAAACGTTACCAAACTTGAACAAATATGGAAACAATGTACAAAAATATGGATGCCTGTCAAAAATATGAAAACTTTTACTGGGGCTTGTCTTAATAGCTGTGTCTACAACCCCAAACCACGAAATTCAGACTCCTTGAAGAATGCAACCATTCAGCATATTGCTGCCGTCTCTGCAGAGATGTTAGTCCGTGTTATGGAGATGTTAGTCTGAGATGACGATTAGTATTCGAAAATGATGGACATAATCTTGGAGACTTTATTTTTCACCAATAATTGAAATGGAAAGTAATGAGCTTTGTTAACTAAAATGTCAAATAATGAGCTTTATTTTCCATAAATATTAAACTATAAAAAATGGCTGAGTATTTCATTAATAACTGTTCATCTCCCACACGGGACGTGTGACACACGTCACACTGTATTAAACCTGAAAGCTTAAAATCTTACTCATACATTCTTTGTAGGTAGATAAAAATATAGGCCTATATTCTATGATGTTGTCGTGGTTTTAGTCACGGTTTTAACCATTCCAGCTACTTGTTTAAGCAAAAAATAAACGTATTTAGTTTACATTTTTACTGGGTACAAATATATATATATATATATATATATATATATATATATATACACCAACATTTTCGGGTTACATAAAGATTAACCAATAAAGACACAAAACTGCTTAAAAGCAAAAAGCAAGTAGAATTAATTGTGTCTAAATAAAAAAATCATCTCTCATGATCATTTAATCAATATTAAACATTGTCAGTAGTAAGGAGACCCCACTCCTGGCCATGAGGGGGTGCGAGGGGTGCGAATTTCTTAACAGTCCTGCAGGCCCATTTTTAAACCGGTTTTTCGGTGATTTTTGCCTACATTTTGGCAATTTTACAGCACTTTTTCAGGAATTCCGAGGCAAAAAAAAATTGATAGAGGAGGGTGACTGCATCATGAGGGGGTGCGAGGGGTGCGAATTTCCTAACAGTCCTATGGGGGTGCGAGGGGTGCGAATTTCCTAACAGTGCCTATGGGGGTGCGAGGGGTGCGAATTTCCTAACAGTCCTGTAGACCTATTTTTAACCGGTTTTTGGTGGGTTTTGCCTTCATTTTGGCAATTTTACAGCACTTTTAAGGGATTTCAAGGCATAAAAAATTGATAGAGAAGGGGTGACTACCTCGTACTTCCGATTTTTTTACCCTTCGTGAACTTCATTTTTGACTGGTTTTGGTCAGTTTTTTATCTGATTATAGGCTAATATCAGCCATTTTCCAGCATTTTGATCAGGTTTTGTCAATGGTGAATTTAGGAAGTACGAAGGAAGTACGAAGAAGTACGAGGGAAGTACGAAGGAAGTACGAGGGAAGTACGAGGGAAGTACGAAGGAAGTACGAGGGAGTACGAGGGAAGTACGAGGGAAGTACGAAGGAAGTACGAGGGAAGTACGAGGGAAGTACGAGGGAAGTACGAGGGAAGTACGAGAGAAGTACGAGGGAAGAACGAGGGAAGTACGAGGGAAGTACGAGGGAAGTACGAGGGAAGTACGAGAGAAGTACGAGGGAAGTACGAGGGAAGTACGAGGGAAGTACGAAGGAAGTACGAGGGAAGTACGAGGGAAGTACGAGGGAAGTACGAGGGACGTACGAGGGAAGTACGAGGGAAGTACGAGGGACGTACGAGGGAAGTACGAGGGAAGTACGAGGAAAGTACGAGGGAAATACGAAGGAAATACGAGGGAAGTGGGGGTTTTCACCATACAAAAGCAATAAAAAAATAATAGCGATTAGAACAAATAAGTTTTCAACCATCGTCTTCTTCATCAGAATACTGCAAGTACCCCAGCTGATCTAAAATTCCCACATGACCTGGATAGTCTTGAAAGGGTATCTCAGACAATATACAAACATTTTCGTCACCATCCGACATTTCATCCTCATAATCGGGATCCGCCAACAGATCACGTCCGCATCTTGTAACTTTAAATGCTGACTTGTGACATAGGAAACACAGCGTTTTAAAACACTTATCAGGTAATTCAACAGCTTCATCATTCGCTTCTAGTTGAACTATACGATCGAACCCGCAATTATAGCAGTGTATTATCTTGGCATTTCCTCCATTTCTCGAACTGCAAACTTAAATTCGAAATTACCTTAGCCTTAAGCCCTAAAACATAGCAGCTAAGGCTTTGACCGGTGAATAGGGCCAAATAACCACCAGCATAGACCTAATGTGTTGTACCTAAGATATAAATCTAAGGCCTTACAGCTGAGTCCAAAGCCCTAAAATCTAGCAGATAAGGCTTTGACCTGTGAATAGGGCCTATTAGCCACCAGCTTAGACCTAATGTGTTGGACCTAAGATCTAAACCTAAGGCATTACACCCAAGAAGAACGCCCTAAAACATAGCAGCTAAGGCTTTGATCTGTGAATAGGACCTATTAGTCTTTGGCTTAGACCTAATGTGTTGGACCTAAGATCTAAACCCAAGGCATTACACCTTAGTAGAAAGCCCTAAAACCTAGCAGCTAAGGCTTTGACCTGTGAATAGGGCTTATTAGCCACCAGCTTAGACATAATGTGTTGCACCTATGATCTAATTCCTTAGACCCAAGGCTTTAGACTTAAGCCCTAAAACCTAGCAAGTAAGATATTGACCTATGAATAAAACCTATGAGGACTATTGTATTTAGATGGTCCTGCGTAAGGACTATTGAATTTGGATAGTCCAGTATGGGGACTATTTGTTTTGGATAGTCCGGTATGAGGACTATTGTATTTAGATAGTCCAGCATGGGGACTATTGTATGTGGATAGTCCGGCATGGGGACTGTTGTATTTAGATAGTCCGGCGTGGGGACTATTGAATTTGAGATAGTCCTGCATGAGGACTATTGAGTTTTAGATAGTCCGGTGTGAGGACTATTGAATTTTAGATAGTCCGACATGGGGACTATTGTATTTAGATGGTCCGGCATGGGGACTATTGCATTTTAGATGGTCCCGCGTAAGGGACTATTGTATTTAGATAGTCCGGCATGGGGACTATTACATTTAGATAGTCCGGTGTGGGGACTATTGAATTTGAGATAGCACTGCATGAGGACTATTAAGTTTTAGATAGTCCGGTGTGAGGACTATTGAATTTTAGATAGTCCGACATGGGGACTATTGTATTTAGATGGTCCCGCGTAAGGACTATTGTATTTAGATAGTCCGACATGGGGACTATTGTATTTAGATAGTCCGGTGTGGGGACTATTGTATTTGGATGGTCCGGCGTGGGGACTATTGTATTTAAATGGTCCTGCAAAGCCCAAAAACCTAGCAGCTAAGGATTTGGCCTGTGAATGGGGTATTAGCCAACAGCCTAAACCTAATGTGTTGGGACTAACATGTAAACATAAGGCCTTGCACATGAGTCCAAAGCATTAAAACCTAGCAGCTAAGGATTTGACCTGCGAATAGGGCCTATTAGCCAACAGCCTAAACCTAATGTGTTGGCACTAAGATGTAAACCTAAGCTAAAGCTAAGGCTTTAACCTGTGAATAGGACCTATTACCCAACAGCTTGGACCTAGTGTGTTGAACCTAAAGTCTAAACCTAAGGCCTTGCAACTGAGTCCAAAGCTCAAAAACCTAGTGGCTAAAGCTTTGACCTGTGTATAAGACCTATCAGCTCCCAGCCAGGACCTAATGTGTTGGGACTAAGATGTAAACCTAAGGCCTGACACCTTAGTACAAAGCCATAAAACCTAGCAGCTAAGACTTTTACCTGTGAATAGGGCCTATTAGCCAAAAGCCTATGCCTAATGTGTTAGACCTAAGACCTAAACCTAAGGCTTTACACCTGGTTTCAAGGACCAAATACATTAGACCAGACTAAATCCTTAGCCCAAAGATCTAATTCATTAGACCCGAGGCTTATACTTAGGCCGAACACCTATCAGCTATGACTTGTGAATAGGACCTATTAGTTATTAGCTTTGACCTTATATGTTGGACCTAAGATATAAGTCTAAGGCCTTACACCTGGTACCTATGACCAAAACCTTATACTACACCAATTCCAAGACCTATGATCTAATTCCTAAGACCCAAGGCCTTAGACTTAAGACCTAAAACCTACAAGGGGGCCGCGATTCACAGCCCCCCCCCATGAATTGAGCAAACATTAGGCAACGAGGTCTTTTTCTTTGATTATGAAATCATGATCAGAAATGGTTATCAGATTCAGATTGGAGTATTTGAAGACCAACCTCCATCCATCTTACCCTAGACCTAAGGCCCTACCGCATGGACTTGACCCAAGACCTAATGCTATACACCTTTGTCTAGGCTTTGAGGTTCTTAGACCCAAGACCGAGGCCATAGAGTTAAGACCTGAAAACTTACAAGGGAGTCGCGATTCACAACCACCCTGAACGGAACACTGTGGTCTAGACCTAAGGTCTTACACCATGGTCTAGGCTTTTAAGCTATTAGACCCAACCTAAGGCTCTACACCATGGTCTAGACCCAAGATCTAAGGCCCGTGGTCTAGGCCTTTAGGTTCTTAGACCCAAGGCCCTACATCATGGTCTAGACCCTAAACATAAGGCCTGTGATCTAGGTCTTAGGCCCTAGGCATAAAGCCTTACACCATTGTCTAGACCCTAGACCTAATACCTGTGGACTAGGCCTTTAGGTTCTTAGACCCAAGCCCTAAGATCCGTGGTCTAGGCTTTTAGGTTCTTAGCCCCAGATACGGTCCGTGGACTAGGCCTTTAGGTTCTTTGACCCAAGACCTAAGACCATGCACCGTGTTCTAATAGTCGTTTTAAAGGCGGTCAGGCCTAAGGCTCTACCGCATGGGATAGAGCCAACACCTAAGGATATACACCATGGTCTAGGCTTTAAGTTCTTAGACCCAAGACCTGAGGCCGTAGAGTTAAGACCTGAAAACTTACAAAGAGGGTCGCGATTCACGACCCACCCCCCCTTAACAGACACTGTGGTAAAAAACCTAAGACCTAAGGCCATACACCGTGGTCTAAGCTTTTAAGTTCTTATACCCAAGACCTAAGACCCTACACCAGAGCCTAGGACCAAGGTCTAAGTTCCGTGGTCTAGACTTTAGGTTCTTATACCCAAGGACTAAGGCCCTACACCAAGGTCTACAACCAAGAGCAAAGGTCCATGGTCTAGGATTTTAGGTTCTTATTCCCAAGACCTAAGACCCTACACCAGGGTCTAGAACCAAGATCTAAGGTCCGTGGTCTAGACTTTTAGGTTCTTATACCCAAGACCTAAGGTCCGTTGTCTAGGTTTTTAGGTTCTTATGCCCAAGTCCTAAGGCCCTACACCAGGGTCTACAACCAAGATCTAAGGTCCGTGGTCCAGGCTTTTAGGTTCTTATACCCAAGTCCTAAGGCCCTACACCAGGGTCTATAACCAAGACCTAAGTTCCGTGGTCTAGACTTTTAGGTTTTTATACCCAAGGACTAAGGCCCTACACCAGGGTCTACAACCAAAACCTAAGGTCCGTGGTCTAGGCTTTTAGGTTCTTATACCCAAGACCTAAGGCCCTACACCAGGGTCTAAAACCAAGATCTAAGGTCTGTGGTCCAGGCTTTTAGGTTCTTATACCCAAGTCCTAAGGCCCTACACCAGGGTCTAGAACCAAGATCTAAGGTCCGTGGTCTAGGCTTTTAGGTTCTTATACCCAAGTCCTAAGGCCCTACACCAGGGTCTAGAACCAAGATCTAAGTTCCGTGGTCTAGGCTTAGGGTTTTAAGCTCTGAGACCCAAGACTTAGGGCCATACACCACGGTCTAGGCTTTTAAGCTCTTAGACCCAAGACCTAAGGCCATACACCCTGGTCTAGGCTTTAGGTTCTTAGACCCAAGACCTAAGGCCATACACCCTGGTCTAGGCTTTTAGGTTCTTATACCCAAGACCTAAGGCCCTACACCCTGGTCTAGGCTTTTAGGTTCTTATACCCAAGACCTAAGGCCCTACACCCTGGTCTAGGCTTTTAGGTTTCTATACCCAAGACCTAAGGCCCTACACCCTGGTCTAGGCTTTAAGTACTTAGACCCAAGACCTAAGACCATAAAGTAAAGACCTGAAAACTTACAAGGGAGTCGCGATTCACGACCCCTGAACAGACACTGTGGGCCCAAGGCCTAAGGCCCTACACCGTGGTCTAGGCTTTTAAGCTCTTATACCCAAGACCTAAGGCCATAAACCCTGGTCTATGCTTTTAAGCTCTTAGACTCAAGACCCAAGGGCTTACACACTGTCTAGGCTTTAAGTACTTAGGCCAAGACCTAAATCCATAAACCGTGGGCTAGGCTTTTAAGCACTTAAACTCAATGCCTAAGGCGGTCCGCATGGGCTAGACTAAGACCTAAGGCCATAAACCATTTTCTAGGCTTTTAAGCTCTCAGACTCAAGACCTAAGGCCATACACCGTGGTCTAGGCTTTTAAGTACTTAGACTCAAGACCTAAGGCCATACACCGTGGTCTAGGCTTTTAAGTACTTATACCCAAGACCTAAGGCCATACACCATAGTCTAGGCTTTTAGGTTCTTACACCCAAGACCTAAGGCCCTACACCGGTGGGCTAGGCTTTAAAGCTCTTAGACCCAAGACCTAAAACCATAGAGTTAGACTTGAAAACTTACAAGTTAGTCGCAATTACGACCCCCCCGAACAGACACCGTGTCCTAGACCCAATACCTAAGGCCCTACACCTAGACCAAAGATCTAAGGTCCTTCACCATGGTCTAGACCCTAAGAGCAAAGGCCTTACACTATGGTCTAGTAATCGGCATAAACCGTTTGCAGTTGTGGTTGTTTCATCTATTTCTAGAGGTAAGTCGGCCTCTAGGTTCTTAGACCCTAAGACCAAAGGCCTTACATCATGGTCTAGTATTCCTCTTAAGCCGTGTGCAGTGGTTAATTTGTCTATACTTAGAAGAAAGTTGGCCTTTAAGTTCTTAGACCCTAGACCTAAGACCCTACACCCATGGACAACAACCTGGACCTAAGGCCACATCCCGAGGTTTTGTACTCGTTTAAAACCGTGTGCAGTTGTGGTTTTTTCATCTCTAGCTATGCGAAGATTGGCCTTTAATAACTGTGTACAGTTATTACTGTTTCGTCTCGAAAAAGAGAATGTTTATGCTTTTACACCATAACTTAGAACGAAAACCCATGGTCTTATTCCTAAAACCTAGGACCTTAGACCGATACCCTAGGACATAAGGGCTTAGACTTATTGCTTTAGATCTAGGGCAAAAGGAATTTAAATGAGGACCTAAGGCCTCATAATTTAGACCAACCCCAATCCCAAGCATTTAAGGCATTATACTATGGACCTGTAAGTATATGACCTTAAACTTTTAACCTAAGACCAAAGACTTTAACATAAGTCTTAAGCCCTATGACCCTACACCATGGGTTAGTACTGGTCCTACACCATGTGGGACCGTGTAAAATGGCGTGCATAAAGCCAATCACATGGATTATTTGAAAGCCCAGGGCACATGAACACCCGTGTTTGCTGTTGGGCGTTTTTATGATTTGCGCTTTTGGGCGTTCTGCAAACTCGACGCGGAAATTACGATCGCAAACGTAAATTATTAAAAAACATCGTGTACACATCGAGTTTGAAAAACGATCGTACACGTCGATTATTTTAAACAGCGTCTGGGCATCGATTCTAAAAACGTTCGCAGACGTTAATTTAAAAAAAACATCGTCTACACATCGATTTTCAAAAACGATGTGTACACGTTAATTTTTAAAAACATCGTCTACAGATCGATTTTCAAAAACGATGTGTACACGTTAATTTTAAAAACATCGTTTATACATCGATTTTAATAAACGTCGCGACGATTTTTAAAATCGATGTATAAACGATGTTTTTAAAAATTAACGTGTACACATCGTTTTTGAAAATCGATCTGTAGACGATGTTTTTAAAAATTAACGTGTACACATCGTTTTTGAAAATCGATGTGTAGACGATGTTTTTTTTAAATTAACGTCTGCGAACGTTTTTAGAATCGATGCCCAGACGCTGTTTAAAATAATCGACGTGTACGATCGTTTTTCAAAATCGATGTGTACACGGTGTTTTTTAATAATTTACGTTTGCGATCGTAATTTCCGCGTCGAGTTTGCAGAACGCCCAAAAGCGCAAATCATAAAAACGCCCAACAGCAAACACGGGTGTTCATGTGCCCTGGGCTTTCAAATAATCCATGTGATTGGCTTTATGCACGCCATTTTACACGGTCCCACATGGTGTAGGACCAGTACTAACCCATGGTGTAGGGTCATAGGGCTTAAGACTTATGTTAAAGTCTTTGGTCTTAGGTTAAAAGTTTAAGGTCATATACTTACAGGTCCATAGTATAATGCCTTAAATGCTTGGGATTGGGGTTGGTCTAAATTATGAGGCCTTAGGTCCTCATTTAAATTCCTTTTGCCCTAGATCTAAAGCAATAAGTCTAAGCCCTTATGTCCTAGGGTATCGGTCTAAGGTCCTAGGTTTTAGGAATAAGACCATGGGTTTTCGTTCTAAGTTATGGTGTAAAAGCATAAACATTCTCTTTTTCGAGACGAAACAGTAATAACTGTACACAGTTATTAAAGGCCAATCTTCGCATAGCTAGAGATGAAAAAACCACAACTGCACACGGTTTTAAACGAGTACAAAACCTCGGGATGTGGCCTTAGGTCCAGGTTGTAGTCCATGGGTGTAGGGTCTTAGGTCTAGGGTCTAAGAACTTAAAGGCCAACTTTCTTCTAAGTATAGACAAATTAACCACTGCACACGGCTTAAGAGGAATACTAGACCATGATGTAAGGCCTTTGGTCTTAGGGTCTAAGAACCTAGAGGCCGACTTACCTCTAGAAATAGATGAAACAACCACAACTGCAAACGGTTTATGCCGATTACTAGACCATAGTGTAAGGCCTTTGCTCTTAGGGTCTAGACCATGGTGAAGGACCTTAGATCTTTGGTCTAGGTGTAGGGCCTTAGGTATTGGGTCTAGGACACGGTGTCTGTTCGGGGGGGTCGTAAATTGCGACTAACTTGTAAGTTTTCAAGTCTTAACTCTATGGTTTTAGGTCTTGGGTCTAAGAGCTTTAAAGCCTAGCCCACCGGTGTAGGGCCTTAGGTCTTGGGTGTAAGAACCTAAAAGCCTAGACTATGGTGTATGGCCTTAGGTCTTGGGTATAAGTACTTAAAAGCCTAGACCACGGTGTATGGCCTTAGGTCTTGAGTCTAAGTACTTAAAAGCCTAGACCACGGTGTATGGCCTTAGGTCTTGAGTCTGAGAGCTTAAAAGCCTAGAAAATGGTTTATGGCCTTAGGTCTTAAGTCTAGCCCATGCGGACCGCCTTAGGCATTGAGTTTAAGTGCTTAAAAGCCTAGCCCACGGTTTATGGATTTAGGTCTTGGCCTAAGTACTTAAAGCCTAGACCAGTGTGTAAGCCCTTGGGTCTTGAGTCTAAGAGCTTAAAAGCATAGACCAGGGTTTATGGCCTTAGGTCTTGGGTATAAGAGCTTAAAAGCCTAGACCACGGTGTAGGGCCTTAGGCCTTGGGCCCACAGTGTCTGTTCAGGGGTCGTGAATCGCGACTCCCTTGTAAGTTTTCAGGTCTTTACTTTATGGTCTTAGGTCTTGGGTCTAAGTACTTAAAAGCCTAGACCAGGGTGTAGGGCCTTAGGTCTTGGGTATAAGAACCTAAAAGCCTAGACCAGGGTGTAGGGCCTTAGGTCTTGGGTATAAGAACCTAAAAGCCTAGACCAGGGTGTAGGGCCTTAGGTCTTGGGTATAAGAACCTAAAAGCCTAGACCAGGGTGTATGGCCTTAGGTCTTGGGTCTAAGAACCTAAAAGCCTAGACCAGGGTGTATGGCCTTAGGTCTTGGGTCTAAGAGCTTAAAAGCCTAGACCGTGGTGTATGGCCCTAAGTCTTGGGTCTCAGAGCTTAAAACCCTAAGCCTAGACCACGGAACTTAGATCTTGGTTCTAGACCCTGGTGTAGGGCCTTAGGACTTGGGTATAAGAACCTAAAAGCCTAGACCACGGACCTTAGATCTTGGTTCTAGACCCTGGTGTAGGGCCTTAGGACTTGGGTATAAGAACCCAAAAGCCTGGACCACAGACCTTAGATCTTGGTTTTAGACCCTGGTGTAGGGCCTTAGGTCTTGGGTATAAGAACCTAAAAGCCTAGACCACGGACCTTAGGTTTTGGTTGTAGACCCTGGTGTAGGGCCTTAGTCCTTGGGTATAAAAACCTAAAAGTCTAGACCACGGAACTTAGGTCTTGGTTATAGACCCTGGTGTAGGGCCTTAGGACTTGGGTATAAGAACCTAAAAGCCTGGACCACGGACCTTAGATCTTGGTTCTAGACCCTGGTGTAGGGCCTTAGGACTTGGGTATAAGAAACCTAAAAGGCTAGACCACGGACCTTAGATCTTGGTTGTAGACCCTGGTGTAGGGCCTTAGGACTTGGGTATAAGAACCTAAAAACCTAGACCACGGACCTTAGGTCTTGGGTATAAGAACCTAAAAGTCTAGACCACGGACCTTAGATCTTGGTTCTAGACCCTGGTGTAGGGCCTTAGGACTTGGGTATAAGAAACCTAAAAGCCTAGACCACGGACCTTAGATCTTGGTTCTAGACCCTGGTATTGGCCTTTAGCCCTTGGGTATAAGATCCTAAGAGTCTAGACCACGGACCTTAGACCTTGGTCCTAGACTCTGGTGTAGGGTCTTAGGTCTTGGGAATAAGAACCTAAAATCCTAGACCATGGACCTTTGCTCTTGGTTGTAGACCTTGATGTAGGGCCTTAGTCCTTGGGTATAAGAACCTAAAAGTCTAGACCACGGAACTTAGACCTTGGTCCTAGGCTCTGGTGTAGGGTCTTAGGTCTTGGGTATAAGAACTTAAAAGCTTAGACCACGGTGTATGGCCTTAGGTCTTAGGTTTTTTACCACAGTGTCTGTTAAGGGGGGGTGGGTCGTGAATCGCGACCCTCTTTGTAAGTTTTCAGGTCTTAACTCTACGGCCTCAGGTCTTGGGTCTAAGAACTTAAAAGCCTAGACCATGGTGTATATCCTTAGGTGTTGGCTCTATCCCATGCGGTAGAGCCTTAGGCCTGACCGCCTTTAAAACGACTATTAGAACACGGTGCATGGTCTTAGGTCTTGGGTCAAAGAACCTAAAGGCCTAGTCCACGGACCGTATCTTGGGTCTAAGAACCTAAAAGCCTAGACCACGGATCTTAGGGCTTGGGTCTAAGAACCTAAAGGCCTAGTCCACAGGTATTAGGTCTAGGGTCTAGACAATGGTGTAAGGCTTTATGCCTAGGGCCTAAGACCTAGATCACAGGCCTTATGTTTAGGGTCTAGACCATGATGTAGGGCCTTGGGTCTAAGAACCTAAAAGCCTAGACCACGGGCCTTAGATCTTGGGTCTAGACCATGGTGTAGAGCCTTAGGTTGGGTCTAATAGCTTAAAAGCCTAGACCATGGTGTAAGACCTTAGGTCTAGACCACAGTGTTCCGTTCAGGGTGGTTGTGAATCGCGACTCCCTTGTAAGTTTTCAGGTCTTAACTCTATGGCCTCGGTCTTGGGTCTAAGAACCTCAAAGCCTAGACAAAGGTGTATAGCATTAGGTCTTGGGTCAAGTCCATGCGGTAGGGCCTTAGGTCTAGGGTAAGATGGATGGAGGTTGGTCTTCAAATACTCCAATCTGAATCTGATAACCATTTCTGATCATGATTTCATAATCAAAGAAAAAAGACCTCGTTGCCTAATGTTTGCTCAATTCATGGGGGGGGCTGTGAATCGCGGCCCCCTTGTAGGTTTTTAGGTCTTAAGTCTAAGGCCTTGGGTCTTAGGAATTAGATCATAGGTCTTGGAATTGGTGTAGTATAAGGTTTTGGTCATAGGTACCAGGTGTAAGGCCTTAGACTTATATCTTAGGTCCAACATATAAGGTCAAAGCTAATAACTAATAGGTCCTATTCACAAGTCATAGCTGATAGGTGTTCGGGCCTAAGTATAAGCCTCGGGTCTAATGAATTAGATCTTTGGGCTAAGGATTTAGTCTGGTCTAATGTATTTGGTCCTTGAAACCAGGTGTAAAGCCTTAGGTTTAGGTCTTAGGTCTAACACATTAGGCATAGGCTTTTGGCTAATAGGCCCTATTCACAGGTAAAAGTCTTAGCTGCTAGGTTTTATGGCTTTGTACTAAGGTGTCAGGCCTTAGGTTTACATCTTAGTCCCAACACATTAGGTCCTGGCTGGGAGCTGATAGGTCTTATACACAGGTCAAAGCTTTAGCCACTAGGTTTTTGAGCTTTGGACTCAGTTGCAAGGCCTTAGGTTTAGACTTTAGGTTCAACACACTAGGTCCAAGCTGTTGGGTAATAGGTCCTATTCACAGGTTAAAGCCTTAGCTTTAGCTTAGGTTTACATCTTAGTGCCAACACATTAGGTTTAGGCTGTTGGCTAATAGGCCCTATTCGCAGGTCAAATCCTTAGCTGCTAGGTTTTAATGCTTTGGACTCATGTGCAAGGCCTTATGTTTACATGTTAGTCCCAACACATTAGGTTTAGGCTGTTGGCTAATACCCCCCATTCACAGGCCAAATCCTTAGCTGCTATTTTTTTGGGCTTTGCAGGACCATTTAAATACAATAGTCCCCACGCCGGACTATCCAAATACAATAGTCCCCACACCGGACTATCTAAATACAATAGTCCCCATGTCGGACTATCTAAATACAATAGTCCTTACGCGGGACCATCTAAATACAATAGTCCCCATGTCGGACTATCTAAAATTCAATAGTCCTCACACCGGACTATCTAAAACTTAATAGTCCTCATGCAGTGCTATCTCAAATTCAATAGTCCCCACACCGGACTATCTAAATACAATAGTCCCCATGCCGGACTATCTAAATACAATAGTCCTTACGCGGGACCATCTAAATACAATAGTCCCCATGTCGGACTATCTAAAATTCAATAGTCCTCACACCGGACTATCTAAAACTCAATAGTCCTCATGCAGGACTATCTCAAATTCAATAGTCCCCACACCGGACTATCTAAAATGTAATAGTCCCCATGCCGGACTATCTAAATACAATAGTCCTTACGCGGGACCATCTAAAATGCAATAGTCCCCATGCCGGACCATCTAAATACAATAGTCCCCATGTCGGACTATCTAAAATTCAATAGTCCTCACACCGGACTATCTAAAACTCAATAGTCCTCATGCAGGACTATCTCAAATTCAATAGTCCCCACGCCGGACTATCTAAATACAACAGTCCCCATGCCGGACTATCCACATACAATAGTCCCCATGCTGGACTATCTAAATACAATAGTCCTCATACCGGACTATCCAAAACAAATAGTCCCCATACTGGACTATCCAAATTCAATAGTCCTTACGCAGGACCATCTAAATACAATAGTCCTCATAGGTTTTATTCATAGGTCAATATCTTACTTGCTAGGTTTTAGGGCTTAAGTCTAAAGCCTTGGGTCTAAGGAATTAGATCATAGGTGCAACACATTATGTCTAAGCTGGTGGCTAATAAGCCCTATTCACAGGTCAAAGCCTTAGCTGCTAGGTTTTAGGGCTTTCTACTAAGGTGTAATGCCTTGGGTTTAGATCTTAGGTCCAACACATTAGGTCTAAGCCAAAGACTAATAGGTCCTATTCACAGATCAAAGCCTTAGCTGCTATGTTTTAGGGCGTTCTTCTTGGGTGTAATGCCTTAGGTTTAGATCTTAGGTCCAACACATTAGGTCTAAGCTGGTGGCTAATAGGCCCTATTCACAGGTCAAAGCCTTATCTGCTAGATTTTAGGGCTTTGGACTCAGCTGTAAGGCCTTAGATTTATATCTTAGGTACAACACATTAGGTCTATGCTGGTGGTTATTTGGCCCTATTCACCGGTCAAAGCCTTAGCTGCTATGTTTTAGGGCTTAAGGCTAAGGTAATTTCGAATTTAAGTTTGCAGTTCGAGAAATGGAGGAAATGCCAAGATAATACACTGCTATAATTGCGGGTTCGATCGTATAGTTCAACTAGAAGGGAATGATGAAGCTGTTGAATTACCTGATAAGTGTTTTAAAACGCTGTGTTTCCTATGTCACAAGTCAGCATTTAAAGTTACAAGATGCGGACGTGATCTGTTGGCGGATCCCGATTATGAGGATGAAATGTCGGATGGTGACGAAAATGTTTGTATATTGTCTGAGATACCCTTTCAAGACTATCCAGGTCATGTGGGAATTTTAGATCAGCTGGGGTACTTGCAGTATTCTGATGAAGAAGACGATGGTTGAAAACTTATTTGTTCTAATCGCTATTATTTTTTTATTGCTTTTGTATGGTGAAAACCCCCACTTCCCTCGTATTTCCTTCGTATTTCCCTCGTACTTTCCTCGTACTTCCCTCGTACTTCCCTCGTACGTCCCTCGTACTTCCCTCGTACTTCCCTCGTACGTCCCTCGTACTTCCCTCGTACTTCCCTCGTACTTCCCTCGTACTTCCTTCGTACTTCCCTCGTACTTCCCTCGTACTTCCCTCGTACTTCTCTCGTACTTCCCTCGTACTTCCCTCGTACTTCCCTCGTACTTCCCTCGTACTTCCCTCGTACTTCTCTCGTACTTCCCTCGTACTTCCCTCGTACTTCCCTCGTACTTCCCTCGTACTTCCTTCGTACTTCCCTCGTACTTCCCTCGTACTTCCCTCGTACTTCCTTCGTACTTCCCTCGTACTTCCCTCGTACTTCCCTCGTACTTCCTTCGTACTTCCCTCGTACTTCCTTCGTACTTCCTTCGTACTTCCTAAATTCACCATTGACAAAACCTGATCAAAATGCTGGAAAATGGCTGATATTAGCCTATAATCAGATAAAAACTGACCAAAACCAGTCAAAAATGAAGTTCACGAAGGGTAAAAAAATCGGAAGTACGAGGTAGTCACCCTTCTCTATCAATTTTTTATGCCTTGAAATCCCTTAAAAGTGCTGTAAAATTGCCAAAAATGAAGGCAAAACCCACCAAAAACCGGTTAAAAATAGGTCTACAGGACTGTTAGGAAATTCGCACCCCTCGCACCCCCATAGGACTGTTAGGAAATTCGCACCCCTCGCACCCCCATAGGACTGTTAGGAAATTCGCACCCCTCGCACCCCCTCATGATGCAGTCACCCTCCTCTATCAATTTTTTTTGCCTCGGAATTCCTGAAAAAGTGCTGTAAAATTGCCAAAATGTAGGCAAAAATCACCGAAAACCGGTTAAAAATGGGCCTGCAGGACTGTTAAGAAATTCGCACCCCTCGCACCCCCTCATGGCCCAGGAGTGGGGTCTCCTTACTACTATTGTCCTACATTGCAATCAGTGTACATGAAATCTTTATATTCCATCCTTTTGTAATTGCATTAAATAAATTAAGCATGATCGGATTATTTAATTCGTTGTATTGACCGATATAATTATATAAAGCAACCACAATAAGTGTTTTATTAATTAATATCATCCACACGATGAACCTAAACACTTTACACGGGTCAGTCACAGCGCGCGTAAACGATGAGGGCAGTTGTTTCGATTTACAGCCGCCATAAAAGTACTGGAGAGAGGCAGGGGTTGAAAATGTAACATGGTAACATTGTTAAACTGCTCTCCCGCTAACGTTAATCTTGTTGAGTGTTGCATTCGTTTCAGGGCGGTTAAAAATCATACTCTCTACGTGTATGAACCGACAGTGATAGATTCATTTTGCACGTATTTTTGTTAAGAGGTTATGTTAATCAGTTATGGAATGAATATAATTTACAGTGACTTAAAAATTTACACCAAGAGCTTTACCTTTTTTATATGATTTATTAACAAGTTTTGAAAAGGTAATCTAAAACAGTTCCCGTTTATAATAAGTTTTCCAAAAGTAATTCTTGAGTACGGACAGATGACGAGTTTCCAAGTGCGACACAACTGACAGCGGAGGTCGTTGATGTTAAAACTAGTTTCAAAGACATGACAGGCGTTTCAAAGGCCCTAGTTCGTTTTACTTATTCTCTCTTCGGGTCATTTGTGGTTCATGTGTGTAAACTTAATAAAGTCATTAAGTCATGATTCACCCTATTAATTTTAAATAACATTTTGATTGCATTGTATTATTGTAATGGTTGTAATTTGTTATTACACATTTTGTCAGCTTCAAGCTCTACTAAAAATGTCATAATTAACATATAATATAAACTTGATGGAAAGCTGAAAAAAAGTATAATAAACATATAAGGTTTACAATTCAAGTTAATGTGAAATCGATTGTAATTATGTTTTAATCTTCTCTATGTTTTTGTTTGTTTTATTTTGTAAATTTAGTAAGAGGACTGTGACTGGACTAAAATAGTAAAAGACATTCTTAAAGAATAAATAGAGGTAATTGTTGAATTCAAAATTAGACATGAAATTGTAAACTGTACAATAATGGCAAGTTTAAATGTGTGATTTGTGGCTTTGAAGTCACTCAACCTATAAGAACAGTTAGATATAAAGACGAATGTTGAGTGGTCCGTGGTGCAGTAGCAGGTACCCTTATGGTACAGGTCGAGTGGATTTTCTTGTTTTCCCACCCTTACACGTTTCTGCTACCCCTCGTGCCTAAAAGAAAGTCTTACTTTAGTCTGTCCGTGCCTGAGTGTTTTATAGCATGTATACTGTTAATATAATAAAATGTAATCAGCAACAGGTAAATCTTTTTCAAACTTACCTTCCGGACCTTTTACAGAAATATTTATTTGCCGCATACACATGTACTGTTAACACCATAATTCCTTCGGCTGCATTGTAGCTTACAATAATTGTCGACATAAAAAACAAATGCAACAAATGTATGTATTTAAACCTTTTTGTTAACATTCAAGGTACAAATATGTGTTATATTTTTCAGTCTTTAATCTCCTTTTCGCGAAAAAAATACCAAATCCAAAACTACTAAAGTTATATCAATGTGATGAATCCAGACGTTTTTTGACTACTTACTTGTGAAATATCGAATTTGTACTAACATCAATCGTGTTAGTTAATTGGTTAAAGTTATACATTATGTAACGCCACTGTTTACTAGGTATCAAGATAAAAACTAAAATATCCTAAATACCTTTTCCACGCTACATTATTAGTTCAATAAGTATTCATGTATACACTAACTTCGTTTAAAACGAAGAACGCGGAAAAATTGTTGGTTTAATGAAAACATGCTAAATAAATACCCAAGTGTAATTATATCTTATCTGCACTCTGATAATGAATATGTATAGTTTAAACGTACAATGCATTAATAATTATTATTACAATAAACTACAACCAACATAATTAGATAACATATCTGTTACCTAATACCATTAAACTGTTATTTGGAAATTTTTCACGTTGGCATTTGTTCGAGATTTATACCATAGTAAAAGCTATGAACTATAAGGTAAATTTTTAAACAGATGATCGGATGAGTGAAATCCTTATACATGACTGTTAATGTCTTAGTGTACTGATAATACCTGATTTCAACGTCCGAACTTTCAAAAGAAGCCTCAAATAGACTTCAAACTTTTGAGGTAGTTTTATGTGAAGTTTGAAGATTCAAGTTCTTTTCTGAAGTTATTCTGTGAAGTAATAAACCAATGAACAATGGAAATTCCCATAAGAAATGCATTAGAGGCTGTTTTATTATTTTTTAGAGTTGTTTGTTTTAACCGTGCGTCATTCATAGAGTATACTACGCGAAATACGATTTGTTATTCCAAAAAGAAAAAAAAAACTTACAAATCTATATTTTCTAAGGAGTAATAACAATACAGATAGGGGTTTTATGAAGTAATAAAATAAGAATAAAAGTTGTGATGATTAAAATCGACTCATCCAGTCCAAAATAAAAACAATAAATGAATTAGCATCTATGAATTCGCCAAAAGTTGAAAAAATGGCATAGTCAACAAACAGTTCGTGACAATGGTTAGATCTTTGTTGTTATAGGTACTAGCGTACAGAAACTAGCTCTGAATTATAGTTGAAATACATAGAGAAATGTATCCAAATATACGTTCAATAGGCTAAGTAGTTTATTTCATTATTCCATAATTTTTTCAGTTTTAATACTTTAAAGCTATTTTTCATATATTTTTCTTAAAGCTGCTTCCAAAGGTTAATCAAATGAGTAAGAATATAAAAAGCAAATTTTAGTAGGTGTATGAGTTAAATTATGATTAAATTGAGTTTTGGCTTAATGTCCGTTAATCCCCTTATGCTCAGAATAAGCGTACTCCTATTGTAATAAAGAGAATGTTAATTTTGTCCGTGAAAAATTGAAATGTTTATTAAAACAACAGGATCATAGTTTCTTAGCTCTGATTCCGTCTGATTCCCTGTTTTGTAGTACGTCACTATCACGAGGGCTCAATAACAACTAAATAACAATAACATGTCATAAACAACTTTTTTACAAGAAAGAACGCGGAAATATTTTTGGTTTAATGAAAACATGCTAAACAAATACCCAAGTGTAATTATATCTTATCTTTGTTCACAAGCAACACGTGTTCAAACATATTTGATCGTAGTGACACATGGTTGTTATTGTAAAGTTGAAACAATGATACTTTATGACGATGTTTTTGTTTATTCTTACTCCTAACTTATGTCATTTCAGTTACAGTACGGTAGTGATCTTTACAGTTCCACTGAAAGCTTTAGACATGATGAAGACAATCCTACTTTATCTTCTGGTAGCACTTCTATCACTTATATCGATCTCAGGTAAAGTCAATTTGTCTTGTAATAACTACATAACTAGGGGGCCTGTGCAGCGCGATGCGCTGCATTTATTAGGGTACCTGGTGAGCAACCTTTGCTCCATGGTAATACTTTGAAAAAAAAGCATTACAGTAAAAATCAGATTGAACATTATTGGTGTTTCATAGATTGATCCTCATTACCAATTCTCCAACTTCCCAATGTGATAGTGTTGAGATGTGGTGCTCGTTCTTTTAGGTCTAAATTAGGTAAGATTAGGCCTGCGTAGCTAGTTGTTCTTTTGCCGATATGTCTTAGAGCCTTTGTTTAAATCGTCCTATAAAATTTAGAATAAATTCATAGATTTTGGCTCCACATAGTTCATCAAACATAAAACGTAAATGACAACAGAATAAAAATCCACATTTCATTACTCCCTGGTCCTGTATGAGTTATGCAGCACTCATTGCGGCTGTTTTTGCATTACTACTGTATGATGTAGACAATGACATAGTGAATGAGACCACATTACTATTTATGCCTATATCCTCTTTGACTTAACTTCCCATGACATTACAAAGTTTACATAAAGAAATCACAAAAATTAAGAGAATCTACATCTTAGTTGGTGTGGTCCATTTTGTTTTAGTGGCATTTTTATTTTGGTTAAAATTTCTCTTTATAAAAACCTTTTTTGTAATAAGCTTGTTTTCTATACTGGAGGTAAAAAACTTTTAAATGTTATCTTTTGCACAGGTTTTTTAATATGTGTAGCGTTTTGCATAGAACATGTTTATGCTATAATAGTAAATAAAAAGGTTATTACACTTACAACCAACTATCCCTTTTCCTTATAGTTTACAGCAGTTTGAAAACCCATGTACACAAATTTAGTGTTCTAGTCGGACAACCAATAAGGCCCATTTCAAAAATTTCAATTTCCAAAATTGTTTTCATTAACAAAAATGAATTTTTCCAGGGTTAAGTTCCCCAAATACGCATACCGGTAAATAAAACTTTCAAGCAAAATCTACCTGCTACATTTTAAGAAAAGGTTAAAACCTCAGATTAGACACTCCTCGTATTAAAGTATGACATTGTGTTGATATTTCAGTACCAGTTCAATTTGCTTCTATTCAGCTTTTAACATATGTGTTTGTTTGTTCAACTATCAACAGCTGTTTTATTTAGCAATTCAATATAAATTGTTCCCCATGTTAATCTTATGGACAAAAAATTAACTTTGAGGGCTTCCCGTGAGCTTCAGAATTAAAATATCAAAAATCTAAAACCTTATTGCAAAACTACAAACTGAGACCATTCTTTTGACACCTCAAACTTTAAAATTGGTCCAGAAATAAGGGAGGAGTAGTGTTAACAAAAAAAGGGCATCACGTATTATATATATAGATAGATTTGATAGTTTGTGGATAAGAGATTACTGCATTTATTTTTATTTTTAAAGAACGTATCAAATTTATATTAATGATATTATAAGAAGGGAGTTTGGTTTTAGACGGATTTAAAGGCAAATAACTCAATTCTAACATATAGTATTTTTTCCGTTCCTTTAATAGATGAATACACTCATTCATAGTCATTCCATTAAAAGTTTAACAAACGTGTTTCCAGGAAGTAATAATGTTATCTACACTTTAAAGTTGATTTAGGAAAACCTAAGAAAGTTTTTTTTTTTAATTCCAATTTAATACTGAATGTTTGGAATACATTTCATCAACAAATATTAAATACCTATATCAATTTTTCCACCGTCATATAAATTTTGAACAACACATTGTATATTTTTACATATAGGCTACTTGGTTTTAACAAAACGTTAGTCCATATTACTTTACTTTATAGTTTAACATGCCAAACTGAATGCTAGAGTTTGCTCCAGATCAAGTGATTAAATTACACCGTTTGATTGAAATGTATTTGTGCTCAACGTTTAATTGTCTGTTTAATTGGAACTCATTGTGTTGCAATGGGGTTTTTACTGTTATATTGAATTACAATTAGAAATTGATTTTAAATTGGTGCACAATTTTTCATTATTATACTGTACTACTGTAACGTAGATATTATTTATCTGCGTTTATTGTATGATGTCAACTTTTATATGCATGTTGCAGCGGAAACCTCCAATCCTGTTGAGAATAACGGCAACGGAAATGCACTATTCGAGGACGAGAAGTGGACTTGCTGCTTATACAAAAATATGGTATGTATAAAATATCCACTAACAAATTAAATATTACAACAGAGCCAATGTGTTTTGGTCATGTTTTTATGAAAAAATATGAAATCTCTACCTTATATAATAAACAACCAAAATATATTACTTGTGTTTCCTGATATTTTAAACCTTACAAGAATTATTCATTTTCAGTGTTTATGTGTTTCAGTGTAAATGTGGCCGAAGGTGAAGATCAATTACAATATCTAACGACAACTGTAAATAAGATTCGCAGTATATTTATGTACAATATTTAAAGTCCCATTTTTGAAAGCTGTTAACAAATAAAAATATTCGTTGAGAAACATTATATTTGCTCTTAATACGAATTTTCTATTAGGCCTATATATGTATAATATACTATTGAAATAATCACAAGATGTAGTTCTGTGCTATATATTTTAATTCACTTTTGCTTACTGTTGGGGGGTTTAAGAGTTGGTTTATCGAATTTTCGAATGAATAATGCTGTCATTACTTGATATTACATGACTCAAGATGTTTCCCGCATGCTAGAGTACAAGTCCAATATATGCATGATATAACACACGTTATAAACGTACAGTGTTACTTGGTTCCTTATAAGTTATGGATTGTTTAATTTCAGTTCCTAACCCCTTATCAAATTGCTCAACTTTCGCCATGGTTGGAATTGCAGATATCGCCTCTTTTGAAATCCCCTCCCCTACATTGATGCCCCTGTCATGCTCGTTGTATTAATAAATAGGTTTATTGATGTCAAGACTGTCGAACTGTCCCTAACAAATGCCCTTGACATTTAGGATTCAATCATTCATAATGGTTCGTGATAATAGGTTTTCTGGTAACCAATTACAATGAAATATGAAGAAGGTTTCTTATACCCCAAATTAAGCTTTAGGGCCTGAGTTGCATGAATAGTGAGGTCATGTGTAACGCTATTTCTCTGCTGAAGTAATTGTTGGTGGATTGTGTTAGTCTAAAAATTCAAATAAAAATATTTAATACCATATATTATTAATTATCACTCCTGGTGCAATCTTTTGTTCATTATATGTTTCGCTTTTGTTCGTTAGTGTTTTACTACTAGTGAATAAGATAATCAAAGTATATCATATACTCCAGATTCGTACTTAAGGTGAGGGAAGTTCCGCCCATGCTACTGCCTTATCTTTGCATTGTCTTATCTATGATACTGAATAGATAAGGCAGGGCACAAACTGCTCGCACTAAACCATACAGAGATGCAATTAGAGAGATTCTTTGGGCTATCACAATGCTACTTCAACTAAAACAACTTATTATATGAGTAAGTATAAGATTTTACATTGTATTTATTACTGTTTAGGTTTGGTTACGCATTATCAAAATACATTTTTAGAATAAAAATTCTTATTTAAAAATTGTAGTTTTACCTACCTAGATATTAATACTTAACGGATATTGTGCTATTTAATTCTTTTTGTACAAGCGAGTCCTTTGACGCTTCACGATCCTGGCCATAAAATCGATGTGTTTTAATTAAAGACAGGAGGGCATCCCGCGCGGCCGAAAATCAATACATGGCTTGGCGGCTCTCTTTGCCGGATAACGCGATAATGGAACATAGAGGGATCAAGTGCGGTGGCGTAACATTAAAAATTAAAAACATTAAAAAATTTCCGGGAGTTCTAATTTAGTGTTTAAATTTTTTTGCTCCCTAGTATTTTTTTACTTTTAGTTTGTAAACTACATTACACTGTAAGTACCACGGTATTTTGTATAAAACTATAGTAAAATAAAAATAAAAACTTGATGATAATTATTTATAACATACAGTAATTCAACAATCTAACTGTGAAGTTTCATAGTAAAAATGGCAACTAATGATTTCAGTCGCAAATTTTTTTTGAATATGTGGTTTATGAGTTTTAACGTTTGGGGATCTTTAGGAGTTTAGCATGTAATTAATTAACGTGAGCGAATCACCTTCTCTTATTGCCACAATCGCGTCTACACCGTAGTAGGGTTCGACTGTGACAATCGATGTCATAGTTGGTGATTGTAGAGGTGGAGGTTCGTTTATGGGTTTAGCTCGGAGACAAAGCCACCACAATGGCGCGATGCGAGTGTTATCGGCTTAGAGTACAATGCTGTGAACTCAAACTAAGAGGTTCTGGTTCCTGATACAGACTAGCTCTAGATCAACCATATAGAGAGAAAAATATCCTTTAATTTTTGAGTCAACAATTTAATAGGCTTAACTGTAAGCATCAAACCCCAAAACTTTTTCATAAAAATCTGATATATAAGTAAGTAGGATTTACAAATTTTGAAATCACTTACTAGCATGCTGCGTGGAGAGCTTGTGTTTCATTTATAAGAAATCAAGAACCTCCACCGAATGTGCACACAGAAATCAAGAATGTGCACACAGTAAACAAACCTCATCAACAAATAAACCTCCAAACTTTCATTCAAATTTAGCCTAAATTTACCAAATTTAATTCATTATCATAGCCAGATTAGTCATTCAAATCGGGCAAAAGAAATATTTTTACAATAAAGCCATAAAGAAATATAAATTTTTATAAGTAATGGGTCAATACTTTAACTTTACTCCTTTGATGTGGAACTCATTTTCAATGTTAAACAGTACAAGGGTTGCCCAAGGTCAAAGACTGGCGGGCCATATTTACTTGGCTAACTCCATCACAGGTTTTTGAGCTCACAAGATCTCCACCTCCCTCAGAGAATACCAATCTATGTGGAAATGTTCTAGACTGTCCAAAGGCAGTTTTGATAGACTAAACAAATCTACTAGTTTTAAATTAAATAACCTCAAAGGTATGTTTTTTACTGTACATCAACCCTGCTAACAGTTGTTTTGGAGTATTTGATGCCAAAAGCTCGTTTGTATCTAATTCCGTTATTCTCATAACCTTACTGATATCATCAATACATTAGCTACATATAATATTAGAAATTAATATGCTTTCTGGAATACCGTGAATACGATTAACCTATTCAAAATTAAGTTACGTTCATTAATAAACTTTTACGGTAAAATGAAGATTTTTACTTATGCTGCAATGGATTTCTTATCATTACATAACAATTCACGATAGGGTTGATAATACAGTGTTTTAAAGCGTAAACATCAACCATTCGATGTTTGATGTTTCAACATCAATATTCGTAAAGAAATATCTACAACCCCTTAAAAGGAGTTTTGGACAAAAACGTCATCTGTTCTGAACAGTTTAATAATAAATGTCTTACTACGGATTACAATAATGAACCGATAGCAACAGTCTGTGAGACAACACTCGCCTTTACTCATCTCTCACGGAGATGCACGACACTGCTGTACTGTGAATGTGACGAGACAGCGGCGATACGTCATGTTAATTACCATGTGTCGGCCGGCGGCTCGATGTCGCAGTGCTGTAGGGTACGGAGTGTCTGTCCACGCTGTCGCTGTCGTATGCAGATGAGGACACGGGATATTAACTGTCAGTCACTCACCCCCTGTGACGAGGGTACTGCCAGCCATGCTCTCGATGACAGTTCATTTCAGCAAGGTTTAGCAAAACGACTCTTTATGTTATTATTTGGCAAATTATTGCGGACATTTTCCGTCACTGATCAGTATAAACGAATTCACGACGTTTTGAAATCTGGAATTTCATCACGTCTTACATCAGTTCTGGAAAACGTTCCAATAATTTTGCATATATAAAGTCACAATCACCAACAATGAAAGCTAAAAAGGACAGCTCTTTATTTTTGCGTTTAGTGATAGGTTGAAAAATAAAACAAAGAAAAATACTACTTACTTTCAGCATATTTGTAACCTATAAAATGTTTTATGTGAACAAACACTGCTTCTAGGCAGTTTGAGATAAAACTACAGTTAGTAACTTACTATAACAACTTCATGAGTTAAAAAAGGGACAGTGTTTCAAGCATTTTTAAGAAATACCGTGGCTTGGAGCCGTGATCTATAAGTTAAACCAAAGTTGAGGATGTATTTGAGGTAGTAAAATATCAAATCATAAACCTCAAGCTGTACTATTTGGTATATTTAAAGAACTGAGAGTAAAATTAAGTTTACGTATTTTTATAAAGTATAACGGATTGAGCTCCAGGCTAATACTTATAAAATCCCTATGGAATCGTCTCAATTCCAACTTCATACAATAATTGAATTCAAAATTTATAGGCATTTGCATTTGCAATGTACATTAAAGACCCTTCAATATTCAACGTAACTCTTGCGGCGCGGCTGAGGCAGACAAAGTTGGTAATCTGCTGAAGGTGTGAAGCGGTATTAATTTGTCGACTCCGATCTCTTAGCACCAAAAGACATTTAGTGACAATTCACCGAGCCCTGAGGGTTGCTCCTCATTGTGTTGCTGGCGGGAACAGGAAATTGTGTTTCCATTAAAGTTAAAGTTCATTTCCTCATTTTACTCCCGAGATGTATTTGGTTATTTGCCTTGGCTTATCCGCCAGTATTGTGTTTATCTTTTGTTATTACATTTATGGTGAGGAAAGGTTGTTGTTGGTAAGAATGATTAAAACAAATTAAATTATATAAAATTTAATATTTTCAATGTAATTGGTCGTTTTTAACCATGTAACTTTGAACTTTCTATACAGTACTCTGTCAAATGGTTATGTCCTCATTATAATTTGAGATTCATGTTTTATCTCTGAAAAATGGTTACTCTGTCAAATGGATGTTCTCATTATAATTTGAGCTTCGTGTTTTATTCCTAAAAAAAAAAAAAAAAAAAAAAAAAAAAAAATATTACGTAAAAGGCAATGATAGGATTGTATTGTAAAGTCAATGAATTATGTATTTTACAAATTTTGAAATCACTTACTAGCATGCTGCGTGGAGAGCTTAAATGAATTTAAATGAAATTTAATGAATTTAAATGAGTGTTAAATGAATTTAAATTAAAATGGCTCAATATGAACAAACTAGGTGTGCCTATAGCACAACATGCCGCAATAATCGGACTGGATAAAAATTTCAGTTGATTGATCCTATATTTTACTTTTTACAAATGTTCTTCTATTATATTACAATTCACAGCACTGCTTGAATTATTAATCTAATCAAAACTACTCTTCATGATACTATTAAAAAAATTACGAACTTTAAGGGTCTCCAAAGAAGAGATTTTGCGACACCTAAAACTTAAAATTGTCAACAAATAAGGAATTATTTCCGTTGACAAAAAACTGCTTCAAAGAAATATGAATGAAATACAAATTCACCATTAGCCTATTCTTAAAGTGAAATTTTATCACGTTTTGTAAGATTTTAGTGTTGTAAAACCTTTATACTCTAAATAATTTGAAATCTTAACGAAACATTGGTACCAGATATAATCTTTCTGGCATATTTACTTCTTTGAATGGAACAGCTAGATTGCTGCTGTGAAAGTGTTGTAACTTCTCGCGAACTCAAGGAACGTTTGGTGGTCCCTGAATAGAGAACATTAAATCAGGTTGGAAGTGAAGGATCGTTCAAGACGAATCAATTCAGAGCCGGGAAGATTGAGCCCGGTGTTGTTGACTCATCTCATCCTGTAAACATCAGCTTCCCACCTCATTCCCACACCCCAGCCGAGCACCCCCAGACGTGGGCGAGGACTGATCACGACGAGCTGCCATTTATTTGTTTTGGAGCGATAGAACGCTGGAAATGTAGAGGGTCTCATACGAAGTGGTGTAAATTCGTCAAAAGAGGAGTAAGAAACTGGAAAATGTATGAGATGGATGATTTTCAGCCAGCCAAATTCATAAATCCAAATCTAAAGTGTGACTTGCTCTATACTTGGAACTAAAAGTGAATATCCGGATGAAAATGTCTTGTATGACACAGAAATGAAGCATCGAAAACTTTCACCAATAGTTTCAAATATTTTACCAATGTTAAAATGGTACAAAAGTAGGAGGTTGGAGGATCTTAGCGATTTTTTAAGTAAGTTTAGTTTTGCAAAAGTACACGAAAACCTATCAAAGGAAAAACAGTAACCACAACATTTGATAAAAACATGGTTTTTAGTGCAAAAATATTACGAAAAGCTAATTCGTTACACACGAAACAATTCGAGATGTATGCCAAATTCCTGAAATAAGACCAAATATTCAATTTGATCTGAAATTATAAATTGTGTACATCATAACTGCTTACATTATTATTTCAAAGATTAAGAACCGCTGTTGGTTCAGTTAAAAAAAATAACGTTCAATCCATAGAATATGGAAGGGCTCATTTACTACCTTATGACTCTTTATATATATTTGTATTTCATTTTGAGCATGATTTAACTTAACTATAAACCAATTTATACATATTTCATTTTTTTCAATTAATTTCAAGGGTCCACTATCATTATTAAACAACCTTTCACATTATTCGATAGAGGAAGGAATAAACAGCAGTGAAAAAAGTGTGTAGCTAGCATCTATGATCAAAGAGACTACCGTGGATCCAAGCACAATGGAACTATCACTCTACAATTCCCTTTGTAACTGAAATGGGTTTGACAAAGTCTGAATAGAACAATATCCTTTATACTTTAAACACCATTGAAATAGTTTCTTGCCAAAACAATCCCTCGGTTTGAAACCAAAATACCTAACATCATAATTTTCTATTCGGTAAGTACAAACAATGTATGTAGGGAAATGTAATCTAGGATACTTTGTGTAGGCCTAGCATTATAGGTTTTTGAACTAATGCTGATTTATCAGGGTAATTTGTAGCGGTCCATGCGGGGGCGGCGGAGGCCCCGGTAATTTATCTTTGGGCATCTGTAGGGGAGCAAGAGCAAGACAAAGAGGACCGCGGTGGCCATACATGTATGGCTTACTGGGAGAATGCACACTGGCAGGGGTTGTGAAATTGCGGTGACACTGTGTAAAAGGGGTCTGAACAAATGAATGGTTGAATTCCGTTGAGATAAGTATTTTGATTAATCGACAAAGTGTGAATTACTACAAAAGTTTTCGCTGAATACTTGTAATACTTTAACAGTATAAAGATAGCGTTAGTTAAATAACGCCTTATATTACCAATTTCTCATTGCTCGAAATCGAGCAGTTTATTTTGATTCATTAAAAGTATTACATTTAGTTCTAAATCAATATATTTGACCAATCCAATATTGTGAATAAGTAATCACCAAAAACTACACGTACCGTATATACAAACAGCTGTAAGATATGTTTAAAAAACCCAATCCTAAGGGTAGGTTTACACGTGAGAGTTTTTCTCTCTTGGAGGAGTAGTTAGTTACTCTCATAAACATCTCAGACAGCTGTTGATAGTACTCGCAGAAAACTGTCTGGGATTAACAATCTTGGAAGATTCACTGGTTGTGTAAACACTCTACGAGTAACTGCTGAGAGTACGAAACTCTCTGAGAGTGAAAAACTCTCACGTGTAAACCTACCTTAATGTTATTCTAATGGGGAAATTGCAAATTTAATTTGTAAAAAGCGCCCTTATTGTAAATCCAATTCTCATAACTTTTTGGTGGAAACAACTATAAACCAAGCCCTATCCAACGACACCTAAAACTTTAAAATCGGTTGAAAATTGTAGGAGGAGTTCTCCGCACACAAAAAATAACCCCCCTTAGGGCATTAAATAAGCATAGGTAGATATTTTGCTCTTTGTTACAAAAAGTCTTTGTTACTTTGAACAAAAAGTCACGACACTATATTGCACCTTTTTAGTAGGCCTACATAATTTTGATAAACAAGACATATTTTAAATTAATGAGACTCATTGAAGACGAAAATAATGTTAAATGTAGACCTATGTTAGCAATGTTTTCGAAACCGAACGTTCCGGAAATACGTTGACTTCTGGGTCGACACCGGACACGGATGTGACAATCGCAAACTGACAGTTACATTACCGGTACCGGTGGAGTGCCTGCCTGCCCATTCTTAATAGTAATGAAAGGTAGATGTTACATAAGTAAATTTTACATTAATCCCAGAAACTTTTTTAGTACTTAGAAAGGTACGAATACTATTTTACACTCGTACAACATTTTTCAAGTGTGTAACTTTTAGTAATTTACTGTTCTCTTTTTCAAGTGTGATAGTAAAATGATTACAGAAAATATTGTTCAATTTCTAGGCTATCCCATTGAGTTATACTATGTGATTTTAATATGATTT